>UCOK01016897.1:0-15821 GCA_900474325.1 Synergus umbraculus
GATTTGCAGTGACTCTTTTCTCACGATTTTAATCAGTGAAAGTTCACTGAGAATCAGTCAAAAGTCACTGAAATTTTCAGTCATCTTCACTAAACTACTAAAAATTTCAGTGACTTTTCACTGATTTCCAGTAGATTTTTCACTGATTAAAATCGTGAGAAAAGGGTCACTGCAAATCAGTGGAATTTGACTGGTAATCAGTTAAATTTCACTGATTCAAGTTTAGAGAGTTTATTCATATGGAGATACTTATAATTAATCGATATTTGTAAATTTTAACACATATATATTAACAAATAAAGTTTTGCACAGATAGTTATATTTTACTCAAAAAATGGAAAAAATTTTACTAATTCTAAATTTTCTAGTCAGTTCCTCACTCAGTGTAGTGTTACATTCCTTACTAGTAACTGACAAGTTTCCTTATTGGGTGCTAACCAGATGTAGGGAAAAACTCACTAGAAATTTGCAGAAAACTAATACCAATTTCTACTTTACAATTTCTTTACAATTTTTTAATAATTACATACTCTTTTTAATAATTACTATTTTTGAAAACGGGATTTTACCCTCAAACAAAAGCCTTTCACTCAAAAATCATTGAAATCCGAAACAAGGAATGTATTAAGAAAACCCCTCAATTTTGATTATTAATCCTGACCACTAAGTCAGGTAAGCTTCTGATAAAGATAAAAATAAAGAAGTTTCAATTCAAAACTTTAGTACACGATTCTCGAGGCAAAGTTGGCTTTTATCGTAGCTTGGTTTCGAATATATTCTACTTTCCTAACGGCTATGGGTTACTTTTCAAACAAGGGGAAGAATAAGAAAAGAAGGTGTAGCTAAGAGAAAGCATTAGGAGCGAAATAGGGTCGAAGTGCAGGGTTATCGCATTTGACCACGATGGACCTAACCCAAGCGATTTCAAGACATTAGTCGACTGAACCTTTTCTCCAAACTTCTCCTTGGTTGCCTCGCTCTAGTGACCTCTGAACCTTGCCCCATCCCCTCGCTTGACTCCACCCCTCATTTCGCTCCCTTAGATCGTTGAGAATCGTAATTTCTTTCCCCTTAATCTTTAGTTTCGTACGTGAGAGCAGGTGCTTCAAAGTACAGGTTGGGGAAAAAAAGGACCAGAAAAAAGGAAAGTGGCCCCAGTTGGCATAAAGGTAGGGGTAACTGGTGAAAAAACAAAAGAAAAAAAAAGAGAGGACTGCCACGGGTGCGAGCCCGCCTGCAAGTCGACGGCGGAACGAGAGTTCCGCGGAACACATTTCGCCTCTCGAATAAATTGGAGAGAAACGTGCAGAATAGAGGTAAGCGTGGAGGCAGCTAGGAAGTAAGGAGGAGAACAACAGGGCAATAAAGAAAAGGGGTGTCGGGTAACCCAACGACCAGCGGTACTACGTTATTCCTAACCCGTAACCAAAGAACCTTGTTTCGTGAACAGTTGTGCTGTGAGATGCTTTTTTTATGGAAAACATGTAAAGAGGGCAAATTTTGATGAAATTGTGGTGAAAAAATGACTCTTTGGAATGGAAAAGGGCTTTGGCAGAGAGGGTTGAAAAAGAGGAGTATAGAAAACTGGAAAGAAAAAAGAAGTTATTGGATAAGTATCTATTTCTGGGAAAGTAGATTGTAACAATGGCCATAAAATGAACAGATCTCAAACTCGAAAACATCTTTTTGCATCTGAAAAGATTAAACTAATACCCCAAAAGCGCAGCTGCATGAAAAATAATGGCTCCCTTATATTAAAGAAGAATTCGCGTGCAGCATAATAAAACTTAAATAAGACGACTAAACGCCATAATTTTAGAACCCCATGAATACAAAATCAACATGATTATCTTCTTCACTATGGGGGCATAGTGTTGACATGCTAAACAGAGTTAACCGTTATTTCGTCAGGTAATTGCATTTTGGTTCGCAATAAATAATTGTCATCGAGGCGAGGAGCTTCCAACTCAGAGTGAAACTTTGAAACGCCATGCCATCGCGAAATTTCCCATGTGGCCATCTCGTGGCGGGAGTGTACCAAACCCCGCCCCCTTTCACCCCCTCGAAACCAGAACCGAAGATCGAAAGGGTGATCTGAACACGTACTTTGCGTTTAAGCCATCCCATGTGCCTAGAGCGTGCCTTGAATGCGCCTCCGAACATATTATATATATATTAAAAAAAGTGCATTTATTATTTTAAGGAAGAGCGAAGCTCAACGAATAAAAGACAAAAATGTTATTTGTCTCCTTTTCCAATATAATTATCATACCTAATCCCACTGTGGAATCCAAGAACGTGGACGTAACACTGGGCGGGCTTAAAGAGAGGAGGCGGAGTCAAAGATAATGGGCGGGACCTTAGTAATGTAAAAACAAAAATGGACTTACTCATATAAAGTGTTTTTGTTCAGAATTTGGTTAATGGGCGTGCTCACAGAATATGGGTGTGGTCTAGTGTTATGGGCGTGATAAAATATAATGGGCATGGTGAAAGAATATGGGCGTGATAAAATATAATGGGCATGGTGAAAGAATATGGGCGTGGTTTCTTGCTATGTGTGTAAGAAAATATAATGGGCGTAGTCCCAGAATATGGGACTGGTCTTGTGTTATGGGCGTGATAAAATATATTGGGCGTGTCCACATAATATGGGCGTGGTTCCGTGCTATGGGCGTGGCTTTGGGCGTGGTTAATGAAAGTTAGGGAAAAAGGACTGAATCGCCTTTTAATATAGTAGGCGTGGTTAAAAGGGAAGCCGTAGGGGGCGTGGCTAAATAAACTACCCTTGAATAACAGTAGATAGTGAGAGTATAAAGGGATAGAGATAGTGGACGTGGGGATTCTTGGAAGCAAGGCGTAAACAGGAAATTTTTAAGACATTGAGTGATAAATATCATATAAAACAGAACGTGTAGTATTTGGGGAAAGGGAGAAGCGGATGGAGTAAAAAAGATAAATAAATCGCGTGGCGGGGGTGTGGGGGAAAGAAAATATTAATAGTGTTTGAGAAAACGAAGTCCCAGAACTGGTAGAATACAAAATAGAGAGAGGATGCCGCCAATTTGCAAATGTCAAGATCGAGAAAGGAAAATGGGGTACAAATACACAAACTACTTTTTCAATACGCATATACATCGCTTGAATCAACAGTAGAAACTATGGATGGATGCATATTACATATGCGATCGTAGATTCGAGAAAATGGATCACAGAGTGTTGTATTTTGTTGAGAATAAATGGAAATAAAACCCAATGATAGAAAGTTCTGCATAAAGGATTTAGATCATGTATTCTACTTTAACGATGAATAAAATACACTTCTAAAGAAATAATAGAGCCAGCCCATTATAAGAGAATATTGGAAATATTCAATGCATTCTTTTGAAACGGGAAGATAATCTTCTTTTATTTTTTTTTATTCTACGAGAAATTTAATAAAAATATAGCGGAGGAAAATTAGTGTTTGGATAAAGAAAATTACAAAGATATAGAAAGTTTTGTTTCTCTGATAAAATATTTTGCACAGTTTCCTAAAAGTTGAATAAGGATGAGAGTGAGGCGGGAATAAAAAAAAATATTAAAATAAGTCGAAAATGGAATCTTGAAAAATGGAAGTGCCTTTAGAAAAGTGAAAGGTTGCCTTCAATAAATAGTAATGAAATATTAAAGTTGGGAACGGTAATAAACGTAAACGCTAAAGGCATACAAAGGCGTTATTTATGGATCATTTCAATTACACTAACTCCAAGGAAGATACGGAACTCGTGACAGTTATGCGAAAGTGGATTGAACGTACTAATATAAATCTGAATAAAATTAGAATACAAATGAAATTGTGAGAGAAACGGGATGTGCGAGATTTAGAAAATGAATGTGCATGGTAAGAATAAATAATAGAAGAAAAATGTCACATGATATGAGAATCTGGAGCGGTGAGAGATTTCAGGAACATGAAAAATAAAGTACGATATGTGATAAATTAAATTGAAGGGAGAATATCAGTCATCAATAAATTCAGCTCTTTACAACTTATTCCCACTTTTCTTGTTCAAATTTTCTTCTGTTTAATTTTTATCCCCTCTCAGCAGGCGTAAAGTTTATTTTCTACTATTGCAATCTGTTGTTTACTCTGTTGATAATATTTGAGGTCGTTAACGCTTTAATTAAGAAGTTACAACGGAATTTAAAGGAAAATTGCGGAAGTTGAGAATATTATAATATTTCGGTGAGATTCACTCGCTTGATGAAATTAACCCTTAGAACCGCATACATGAAAGTGGAATTACCTCGTATCGTTGAACACTTTATCAAGGGCACTCTTGAGGGTTGTGTCATCAAGCTCATCGTATCTCACGATCACGGCTGCACCCCTGGCTGCTGCTGCGGCTGCATTATGAAACTGATCTCCATACATCGGAACTATAACCATAGGTATTCCAACGTAAACACCCTCTGATAGACCCAAAAGTCCTCCATGGCTCAAGTAAGCTTTCACGTTCGGATGATCTGCAACAAAAAATTAATGACTAATTACTTGTCTGCTCTGCCCTCTCAACATAATTGGCTCCAGAAACAATCTAAAGCAGAGTTTCAATATAACTCTTAGTCGTGATTTTCAGACTCAAATTACGTAAAAAATAATCAAGAGAGACGATAGCATTATTACATTCTCATTCTCATTTTTATTAAATATTTGTTCGCCCGAGCAGAGTATTTTTTCAAATAAAAAAATAATCTGCGGAGAAATTTTTATTTCAATAATATCTTGAAAGAGTGTTATTACTTTTTTATTATTGGAATAGTTGTGTTCGAAAGATCCAGAATAATAAAGTTTTTATACTTTGATTATAAGTTATAAGTTGATTAGTTTAGAAATTAATTAAAAACCTCTGGAAATGTCTACACTCTAATTTTATAATCTCTTTCTCTTTTTCTCTACTTTTTCCATTCTGGCTCTTATTTCTTAACCAACAATTTAAGTTCTTTCCCCGAGAATGGATAACATTAGAGAACTTTTTCCGGATTAAGCAAAACATAGCAGTGAGGAAAGTCGCGTTTCCGTGGCGAGTCGACGCCCCTTTTTCCTCAACTTCCCTTCATATTCATACTCGTTCTTTGTACCTGTGGTAGAGGTGCGAGAATATTACAACAAATGGACTTTCTGCACTTTTGTCGCCTTCTTTTCTCTCTTTTCGTCTGGTTTACGTATTTCTTCGAATTCTTCCTCCCCCGGGACTCAACTGCATCCATCGTATCACCTAAGCTTACTGTCATCCACCCCCATTCCCCCTTCCCTTCGAGACCAACCAATATTATTATTTCTCTTTCGATCTCTTTGATATCATTTTCTTTCTTTATTCCTATTTCTAAAAAGGCTCAAAACTCATTTCTAAACCTTAAATGAAACAGTATTTGTTTCATGCAACAGTATCATCAGCAAAAGTCGTTTACTAGAAATGACCCTTTCAGTGGAAATGCGCAAATAGATGAGTAGTATAGAGTGTATCGAGTGTGAAATCTTGAAAGCTATAGAACTACTATATAGATTACCAGAAATTGACTATAGTATGGATAGAGGGTAAAATGGTATAACTATAGTCACAGCTCAACGGCGTTCGTGTCTACCCGATAATGGAATTTGACATTAGGATCGGGGTTGGCGGTTTCAAGAGAAGTTGCAAGCTAGGGTTAGGGTGATGAAGGGAAATCGCGGTTGCATGATTTCGTTAGTTTCACCCTTAATCAATGTATCTGCTCCTCAAGAGACAATATCAGATTTTGCGATACATGAGCCGGCATTTTTTTGTAATCGATCTTTTCCCACTCCTTTCTCCTATCCATTTTTCCCATCCCCTTTACCAAACCACTTTTTCAATCTCCTTTATACGTATTCATTTTTTCTACCCCGTCGACAGTTTAATTAAAGGAGAATACAAAATAAAATTAGAAATACGAAAATTATTTCTAAACTGAACTGAAGTTTTCAATTATATTTTATTATCGTAACAGTTTAATCTTAAAGCTGTCGAAAGTTTTAGAACCAACCACGATATTCTATATAAATAGAAAAAAAAATTGATAAAATGTACACCACACTGAATAATCTTTCAGTTGAATATTTCAGTGGAAATCTCGTGTTTCAGTACTGAATTCACTTTTCAGATTTTAAGCTAAGCGAATTTTAACATATATATTAAAATTCCTTCATATAATGCATTATAAGGAAGAAAAAGAGTTTTTCAAATTCTTTTTATATTATCCGTATTATATTTTTGCGTCTTATATTTAACGATGAGTACATCTTTTTTTAAACGATTACACTATTCTCTCAAGTGGATCCTCCAATTTCCAATTCTACAATTTATTTAGAAAGTAATTTCGTGTTGACAAGATTGAACAGACTGGTAATTGGCCAATTCTATCAAGGCATTCTATCTCGAAGTATTCTCGAACACAATTGGCCAATTACCTGTCTGTGACATCCTCGCAACGGTTACGCTGCTCTCGACAGGACGACTTCACAAGAAAGATCAGTAATTGACAGATAAATCTCAAAATTTAATTAAAATCATCGAAAAAAGTTAGTCAACAAAGGAACTTCATTGAGAAAGTATTTATTTCATAATAATTATTACAATTTTTTGGAAATCGAGTATAATCTATTTTATAAAAGATTGTTTCGCAATTACCAAAGCATCAAATTGTGTTTTTCAGCACTGTTGATTAATCAAATGAGTAATTTAGTAGATTAGTGTCGAATTGAACATCGAATGACAGATGGGAAGAGATATTAATGGCGAAATTTTCAAAGGTATTATTTCGAGTTAGGAACTTCTAGTGAAGTTTGCAATGCTTTACTTGTCCCTCTAAGACTGACTGAAAGTTTCCAACTTCTTGCTTCAGTTCCTAACTCCTGCTTAAACTCACAACAATGATTTCCATATTGTTAAAGGTTTGAATGGAGCTGGTAACTGAAACATGATGTTTGACGAATATACGATTGTCGCTTCCCACTCTTACTTTCCTTTTTTAATTAAATAAAATATTTATTCCTAAAGGAGAATATTTTCCTATACTAAAAGTTATACAATTAATATACCATTTAAAAATTATTTCTTCGAATGTTTATCTCACGGGAGCTCATTAAAAAAATTAATTCAGAGTATCATCACCACCAGGGAAATTAAACCTAATTGTGTTGTGGATCTGCTCGAAATATGAACAGATGGAATTGGTAGCATGAACGAATTTATATAATTAATATCATATACATTATTAGAATTATTCGAATTACTGTAATTCAAATTCTTTTCATTTATTTTCAATTATTAAATTCAATACTACGAAAAACTTTGAATCGAATTCAATTCTTTGGATCCGCAACAAGTCGGAATAGTTCAATCACGGAATTTCTCTCCATTAAAAAATTTTTAATTGGATAATTTGACAACTCGATGTAATCTGTTCGCAGAAAGTTGATTCGTCCCATTTTTATCGGGGATTTCTATTTCATCGTCGAGGTTTTCAGGGGACTTGAAAATTCCTCGAGAAACTCTTGCATCTTAGAAGTTGTGCATAATGACGCCCGAGAGCGAGGAATGAGAGAGTGAGAGAGTGAGAGAGCCTGAGGAGATCCTGAGGAGAGCTGGGCGATGCAATAAGTTGAGTTTCACAGCGGGGTCGTAGAGAAGTAAGATAATAAAATTAAAACGATCGATCTTAGCTCCCGGCAAAGTTCTCGTCTACCTGAAATAGCTAGAATATCCAGAATGTGAAACTAGGATGAGCCACTATCGCTTCGTAGCACTTTATTCGCGCGACGACGCACGTAACCCAAAGCACCATCCTATCTATGCCGCGTGATAACTACAGTTCACTGGTGATGGAACGTGCTTTCAAACAAGAAGGGAAGTATTAAATTTCTGTATAACTTTGTAGAACTCCATTGATACATCAAACAGATATCCTCTATTTTAAGATGCAGGCTTAAGATTTACGTTATCACAAGATAAGCTCTATTTTCATACTCATTTTTCAAACTTGTCTTCGGATCACTTTGAATTATTTTTATATTCACGTGCAATTTTTCTCAATTCCTCTCAATTGCTTTGAATTCTTTTGAATTATTTTCAACTCCTTCTAGTTATCTTTAATTCCTTTCATTTATTCCCGTTTATTTTTAATTATTTTTGATTCCACTCTTTTGAATATTTGAAAAATACTAGCAATTATGAGCCGCGCGATTAATTTCTCGTTTTTCTACATTTTTCGCTAGTAAAATAATTAATTGAAATATAAAATCTTGCAATTCTTCACTCAGAAAAAAACGTGTTTTAAATCAAAACTTTTATTTGAATAACTCAAATTTTAAATTTCTTTATGTTAAAGAAAACTTTCTTTCTTTTAAAATAATTTTGTTTGATTTAAACGAAATTTCTTTGATTCAAACAAAATTATTTTGAATTATTTTAATTTAAAGAAACTGTTTGTTTAATTCAAAAAAAATTTGTTTGAATCAAAGAAATGTTTCTTTGACCGTATATCAATACTATGATTTCTTTGATTCAAAGAAACTGTTTTCTGGGTGTTTATCCAATTTCAGAAATCTTCGTGTATTTTATAAAATTTCTTAAAATGCCTTTATTATCCTTCAAAATTTGGTGAAATTCCTTTAAATTTAGTAAATGCACTTAATATTTTTTGTTAAAATGACTTATAATTACTCCAAATTCCATAAAGTCTCATTAAATCTATTAAAATTTATAAAAATCCACTGAAATTTTGTATAATCTTTTGGATAAATTCAAAGTTTTTAAAATTACTTAGTATCCAATAAAACATCCTAAAATCCCTTAGAATTACTTAAAATTCCATAAAATATGGACAATACCTTAAAGTTATTTAAAATCCTATGAAATTTCAAGAAATCTCTTAAAATTTCTGACAATCCCAAGAAATGTAGTAAAATTCCAATAAAATATATTAAAATCCCTTTAACATCCTTCAAAATCTGGTGGAATTTCTTAAAATTTCTTAAAATTACTCAAAATTCCATGAAATTTCGTTAAATTTCTTAAAAAGTCTTAAAAATCCAATATAATCTCACCAAATACTTTAATGTTTCTGGAAATAAATGTTCTTAAAATTACTTAATATCTCATAAAATATCTTAAAGTTTTTTAAATTACTTAAAACTTTCCAAGATATCATCAAATCCCATAAAATTACTTAAAACGCAATGAAATTCCTGAAAATTCAATGAAATCTCGTAAATCCCTCGAAATCCCTAAGTCGTTAAAATAACTTAATATCCTATGAAAAATTGTAAAATCTCTGAAAATTACTTCAAATTCCATGCAATTTTTTTAAATCCTTTTAAATTTCATAAAATTCCTCGAAATACCGTGAAGTCACTTAATATTTCTAAAATATCAATACATTTCGTAAAGCTCTTTTAAATTTCTTAAAATTTTTCAAGATTCCGTGAAATCATATTAAATCTCTTAAAATACCTTAAAATTCAATGAAATTTCGTAAAATGTCTAAAAATTTCTGAAATTACTTAAAATTCCACAAAATATATAGTCAAATTCCTTAAAATTACTTTATAATCATTTAGAATCTCATAATTTTTCGCAAAAAAAATGTGAAATTGGAAAAACCAAGAGATTTTCAAAAGTATGTAAAATAATTTTTATTTTTGAACTATAAGAATTTGTAATTCCTGGTCTAATTATAGGAATCTCAATAAATTTGTAAAATCCTTTTAAATTCCTTAAAATTATTCAGTCCCATTAAATCCCATTAAAACCCTAAAAATATCTAAAAATCCAATAAAATTTTGTGAAATCCCTTCAAATACCTTAAAAGTTTTTTAAAATCACTTAAAATTCTACAACATATTTCTCAAAATCCCTGGAATCTTTTAAAAGTCCTTAAAACTATTTAATATCCCAAAATATCTGAAAATCCAATGAAACTTCGTGAAAATCCTTGAAATTGCTTTAACGTTTCAAAAATAACTTAGAATTACACAAAATATCGTAAAATCCTTTAAAATTTCTGAAAATCAGAATAAATTTCATAAAATTCCTTGAAGTATCGTGAAATCCTTTAATATTTCTAAAACAATAAATTTTGTAAAATTCGTATTTTATGTCTTAATAAACTTTTTGAAAACGAAAATAGTCTGAAAATTGTTTTCAAATTCGATAAATTCACACAATTCGCAGTTTCTAAACCAATCAGGTTTTCGACAATAACATCACTTTTTTTAAGATAGGATAATTGAAGAAAAACAAGTGCGAAAAGAGGTGGAAAAGAATTTGGAAAATAAAGTGACTAAATCCGTTTAAATAATTATTATAATTTATCTTTAAAAATTTCTCGAAATCCAAATATTAGAAATACTTCGAAATTACAAGGACATAAATCTCCCGGACCCTTAAATATGTAGATCAATCTTGTGGACATGAACAAGATTGATTATTCTTCAAGAGTGCGAAAATGCTTCTTATAATTCGTCAATGGTCACTTGATGCTTGTCATGGTTCCAATATTCGAGAAGTTCGTATTCGATAAGGTTTTTAATTTATATTATTTATATTTAAGCTTTAATTATAAATAGGAATCGAAAAAGTATCTAAATAAAACACTATAATAAATCAGATCGTCATACATCTTTTCAACAAACTATTGTTAAATTCGGTGTCACGTTTCTTGGTTCTCATAAACCTAGCTAACAATTTCCTTCCCAGGCCTGGTTGGTTTATTGTCCAGGCATTTTGGACTTTATGTTTGCCTAGAGAGTATGCATGTCACATAAATTTCCTCGGCTTACATGTTCATAAACGTAAAGCATGACTGACTTGTCACAATCACAATATTGGTTTAAATTCAACTACCCCGCAGAGTTCGAATCTATGCATAGCATTGATAATACTGATAATATTCATAGCACACGCACGAACACACGCGAAGAATATATACACTTTTGCATAGACAGGTGTTCATTATCTATTTGCATCACACACACGTTTTACGCTAATCCCCTGTCTACAACCGTATCTTTTATCATTTACTTATCGAATACTTTATTACTGCAAATAATAACTCATGAAACTCACATATTAACGAACTGTGTCTAGATACAACATCGACATTGGAGAGATGCATATAATTAAAAGCTAAAGTTATAGGATATTTTTTTGTAAAGGAAGTTAACACCATTTATTATAAAACTCTTTTTTTCTTTAATTTGTAAATAAATATTAAATAATATGTAAATTAATATTACAAATTTTTTCTATTTTAGTATTAATTAATTGAATTCAATAATCTTTAACTTTTTATGTCTGGAATCGTAAGATGGTAAAAAACCGCCCTTCAACTCTTCTTAATATAAGCAGATTATGCAAACTTTGAGACTAATTATTCCATTCAAGAATGCCACGGACTTGTGCAAAGAAGCGTAACTTTAAAATCAATTTTGCTAATTTCGGAATCGGATTATTTATAATGGGCAAATTCATTTTATTTTTTATGAAATTGTTGTTGAAAAGGGCGAAGAATAACTGAAAGAACAAGCTATATATCGAAAATATCTAATTGTTCAGTAAATGTTTCATTTACACGAATTTGAACCAGAAATAATTACACAGAGAAAAATTTATAGTAGATCTCACTGTGCAATAGTATATTATGGAATTGGGCTGAAGTTTCATACGTTTAGTTTGACGAATTTTTTTTAATATTTTTTTTAGCTTTATTGGATCCTGAATATGCAAAAAAAGTTAACAAATCAGATTTATCTTAATTTATTTAAGAGATATACGCAATAAAACAGTAAATTCAAATACAAAATATATTTTTCGACTAAGAGGATAAAGTGTGCAATTTTTTGCCTCTGTACAACATATGATACAATGTTTTTGTTACAGATGCGTCAATATAGTGCGCAATTCCTCGTAATTAACGTCCGTCCGCAAATCGAAAAAATTAAAAATGGTCTTTTCTTATACCTGGGAATTGTATTATATGTTGTACAGAGGCCAAAAATTGCACACTTTATCCCCTTAGTCGAAAAATGGATTTTGTACTTGAATTTACTGTTTTATTGCATATATCTCTTAAATAAATTAAGATAAATTGGTTTTGTTAACTTTTTTTGCATATTTAGGATCCAATAAAGCTAAAAAAAAATGTATGAAAAAATTCGTCAAACTAGACGTATAAGAATAACTACTGAATGGTTGAATCTACTACAAATTTTAGTAAATACAACCGCTAGCTTAGTCTGTCCATAATTTACTATTGTACAGTGAGATCTACTATAAATTTTTCTCAGTGTGCGTTTCTGAATTGGATTGATGTTGTGGAAAGAAATAAAGTATTGAGTGAAAAGCAGAGGCATTAACTGAAATAGTTACCACTTTTATGGCTCATGTACATATTATATATACATATAACTGCGAATCGTACATTTAGAGTTTTAGTTAGATATTCCAAACAGCTGTGTCTCATTGGAACATATAATACTTAAACAGAAATGTTGGTAATTACCATCGTTTTAACGCTTCGAGCTTCATTCATGCATATGCTAACATTCATTAATGCCTCGAATACGTTTGTAGACATGCATACAAACCGTGACAAACGAAGCTTCCTCAAAAGCGCCAAGAGTTTAACTTTGATTTACGATTCTGCAGAACGAGAATTTTTGATTTTATTGCCTCCTGTTGCAACAGTTGTAAAACTCTATTAGCTATAGACTTTATTAATCGCGTAATGAAATGGTTTTCTGATTTACTATACAAATTTTGCTAATCTTGTTAATCGACTGCGTTCTTGGGGGATATAAGTAGATATAAGTATATATAAGTAGATTTTAATGGAGAAATATTAAAATATTTTACGCTCGTAATTATTACCGCGATTATTATGCTGCTTATAATAGCTTATAATTATTAGTCTCTTGCCTGACAAAATTAGCTCGTCTGAAATTCATAATTGGTATTTATAAAACATGATAAAGTAAATGTTGGTCGTTTAGCTTCAGTTAATTCAGAGACATCAATTAAGTATTCTAAAGATTAATTAGGATAGAAGGTAGAATTATAAGATAGTGAAAATACTCTGTTTAAGTGAAAATCTGGTATGTATAATTTTTTTAATTGATCGCTTAAAGAAAGGAAGCGAGACTTAATTATTCTTATTATAGTTAATTATGGTCCGGGCGCGGTGAGGCATTACTCCTATCTATCGAATTCATTGCGTTCGTGCCTAACGCGCGTGCGAGTAGATGTTTGCATGTTCGTTGTAACTTTCGCCTAATAAGTAGACTCGGAGGATCGATTGCACTAGTTTCAAACAAACAATTTGACCCTCCAACCCTTTCTCAATTCTCATGGAGGGCAGGTCAAATATTACGCTCGAGACAGTTGTGGGATAGAAACAAATGACATGCCTACCTAAAACAGTTTCGTAGTTTGCCTTTGTGTCGAGTGGACGAACATTAATTAAGCAGCTCGCTAATGAGCTAGTGGATTCATGAATCACCTTTAAATCTCCACGGCCAAGATCTTCTTTCATGAAGTACGATTATGAAACTCGGCTATAAGTTATCTCGAGACAAGCTGTCATTTTTTTTTCTTTCACCCTCCGGAAATTATGACTCGTCGATATTCATTCGGTTAACTGACCGTGGCGAAAGAAAATTGGAAAATTCGAAGGTTTAATTCCTATTAGGAATAAAATTAAATGTCTCCTTCCAAATCAGAGATTTCTTACCTCAAACTTTTCATAAATTGAGGTGGCGATGATTTTTATGCGAAAATCTATTTCATTATTTCATAAAGTATCCGGATGCACAAAAATCAATGCCATCACCTGTGACACTCATTTGCATATTTAAATCGAGCCTCAACTCGAAGCTCAGGGAACTACTTTTTATGATTTTGATTTTCGAGAGACGGAGGCAACTAATTTCACTAATTGTAAGAAAACAGAACCAATTTAATCTGTCGTGAATTGAAAACCACGGTTTTGAATATTTTCTAGTATAATAATAAGCAAAACCCATCTTTTCTCTTTTCAATACGAAGTCTTGTCCAAGGTGTCTACTGACTCAACCGATTCAAATTCCAGGCGTTTTCCCGGTTTTTTAAGGCTAAATCCCTGATTTTCCAGGAAAGTAAAAACACACTTTAATGCTACATCATACATTTACTATTATGAAGTTAACGAATTAAATCAACAAATCGAACATATTATAGAGTTTCCCAGTGGGTAAAAAGACATTGACATCCTGAGGACGTCCATGAAATGTCAGTCAAAATAATGTCAAAAATAAGTCTTTAGGACATCATTGGACTGTCATAGACGTCCTAAGGATGTCTTCAGGACGTCTTCAAGATGACAATGTCTTTTTGCCCACTGGGTTATTGTATATTATTTATCTATATAATACTTTTACTCTTTTTAAGAATAAACTAAGGCAGTTAAAATCACTTCACAACATTTAATATTCGTAAAAATCTCTCAAATTTACAACAACTTTTGAAATCTCTTAAAGTTCATTGAAATTTCTTGAAATTCCTGAAAAAATCTTTAAATATCTTAAAATTCCATGAAATCCTTTGCAATTATTATACAAAATCTTTTACAAATCATAAAAATCTAGTGACATTCTGTAAAATTCCCTAATGTGCATTAAAATCTCTAAAGAAAAGCTCTTGAAATAAAAGATCTCACAAAATCTTTTAAAAATCAATAATACATTCTCTGATGAGAATGTAAAAATGACTTGAAATTTTTTTAATTCTATGAGGACCTAAAATTCCTTAAAATAATTTTTAAAATGTCAAAATTACATGCAATTTTTATAAACATTTTTAAAATGCCACGAAGAAACTTTAAAATCCCTTGAAGTACGTAAAAAATCTTTTAAAATTTTCGAAAACTTTTCAAAATTCTACAAAATCTTTAAAAATAATAAAAAATCTCATGAAAACATTTAAGATTCCACGAGTAACATTAAAATCCCTTAAAATCACTTTGAAAAATCAAAATTTCTAAAACTTTTTACAAGCTTTTTAGTCTTTTAAAATTCCTTAGAATTCCTTACAAATTCTTTGAATTCCCTAATCTTCTTTAAAAATCTTTAAAATCCCTTGAAATACGTAATAAATCTTTTAAAATTTTCGAAAAGTTTTCAAAATTCCACAAAATCTTTAAAAATTCATAAAAAATCTCATAAAAACATTTAAGATTCCACGAGTAACATTAAAATCCCTTAAAATCACTTTGAAAAATCAAAATTTCTTAAACTTTTTACAAGCTTTTTAAGTCCTTTAAAATTCCTTAGAATTCCTTACAAATTCTTTGAATTCCCTAATCTTCCTGAAAATCTCTTAAAATCCTTTATAATTATTGAAAATGTCTTGAAATCATTAAAAACCTAGAGAATCTCAGAGAATACCTGGAAATTATTTATAATCTTTCGAAATCTTTGGATAGTTTCTAAAATTTGTTAAATAAATTATAAAAATTATATGTGTAATACTGCAAGTATCACGGAAAAAATTATTTTCTTAGATTTTAAAACAGTATTTACTGACTCTCGGACACAGAGAAGTCAGAGAAAATTATTATAATATTTCAGTGAATTTCATGAGATATTAGAAAAGAGTTTATTAATTTTTAGAACAGATTTCGAAAATCTTTAGAAACCTGTTCTAAAAATTAATAAACTCTTTTCTAATATCTCATAAAATTCACTGAAATATTATAATAATTTTCTCTGACTTCTCTGTGTCCGA
>UCOK01016898.1:0-12645 GCA_900474325.1 Synergus umbraculus
AAGGGCAGCTTGCCTAGTCAGACTGACTCGATACAAGACTAAGTTAACAGTACTACTATACTTGAAACAAATGACACAGCTCTTAATCAGAGCAACGTTTATATACTTAAAGAAAATGCATACGCCTTTCCACACCCAACACACCAACCACGCCCGATACACCCGATGTGATCATCTCATCTTACACGCCCGCCACGCCCGGCCTTCTCATGTGGTTTGTCACGTTCAGTATATTATTGTAAATCGGCACGTTCTGTTATGACTTATGACGAGTGGACATATTTGATGAGACGAATGAAACATCTTATTATGATAAAATATCAATTAACGCGTAGTATGTTGGTATTTTCAATAAAGTTATGAACAAAGTTCCTTGTACCAATGCTAAGGATAATCTTCTCTTCTTTTCTTCTCTTGCCTTTTTAGGACTTAATGATTCTTAAATTATGATCCCTTATATTTATTGTATTTAAATTACTAACATATTTATCTACATGTGTAACATGTACACATGTAGATACATACATTTATTATCTAGTTGCTTATAACTTTTATAAATTAATATAAAAATACGTGCTAAGTAGATTACTATGGCCTGTGATCAGCATGTCTGACTATACACAAAGTTATCACTTCTATTATAATGAACAACGTATTATCTTATGTAGGTTTCTTTTACTCTTATGTTACCATCACTACTTAAGTATCTTTTATATATAATCAGACGTCTTCATAATTACATACTACTTTATCGACTGTAGATGTTACAATAACTCTTACCACTGCCTCATAGTTTTTATAATGTATCTGTTGATATGACCAATTATCATTCAATTACTTAGAGGTTAATATGGTTGCATATGATTAGGTGTTACAAAGAAAATTTAATATTTTTGGGATGTAACAGTCCTCCCTCCTTAATATCATTATCGTCCTCGATAATATAACTTTTATAAGACAATTGATAATAATGAGTCATATCAACGATCTCTATTTTACACTATATCTTTAATGGGAATTCTATCTATTGGTGGTTTTTAAATTATAACATGATATTATTCATATAATAAATTTCATTTGGATATTATATAACATTATTAATTTGACGAGATTTTAGAAATTAGTATTATGATTTATTACATTTTAAAAGTGTTATTAGTGAAATGCGTTGCACATTTCTCGTGAATTTGATACTCGTTGTCATTTTTAATTGCGTGTGCTATTTTATGTATATGACATTATAATGTGATGAGAGCTTGTCGTGTATAAGGTAAGTAATCTGTTATGTCTATGCTTTTCTTCGTAGCAGCCCAGATGTTCTTTCTAAGTTGTTCCTTTATACGAAATGCTGGCCTCAGCAAATTTTTGTATGATGACTTTTAGTGATGCTGGACATACATGATCAGTTTTCTTCAGTCTTTTTTCGCAATGGCAAGCGAATGTTCTTCAAGTGGCACAGCTATCTTGTACGAGGATTATTGTTATGAACACAATATTCCGTTGTGTTTGAGAAAAGATTCTGCTAGCTCAAGTATTTCTGGTGAGTGTTAATAAGATCAACCTTGCTTTTAGTTTCTTAAGTTTGTAGAGTCCTAATTATGTTCTCTTAATTCCTCTTGTATCTTCGTCATAATGACATCCAACTCAGAAGTATATTCGAGTGAAATATCGGCGACAAATCTCGTTTCTAACTTTGAGCAGTCAATTGCGGATTTTGATTTATCGGTTTTTGAATTTACTTGTGAATATCCGCGAGAAATTGAAAATAATAGTTCGAGTGTTTTAAATAGATCCGCCTTGGTTGAAAACTTTAGTTTTGATACTCGTTTAAATTCAGTTCCTTTTACATCCACCATTGAGAGTCTTTCTGCTAGGATTTCTCATTTGGAGGATTTGCTGGGTGTCCATCATTTATCTTTTACTGGAATTTGTATTGAAAAACTCGTAGAAACTCTTGTTTTGTTGTGTCGTAGTATTTTCGATTGGGATGTTACGGAAAATGACTTTATTTTCGAGCATCGATTAGACTACGGCAGACAAGGGGCTTTGATTCAATTATCTTCTTTAGAATTAAAGAAGAAATTATTGAAGAAAAATTTAGAATTAAAAACTTTAGGTATTGATGTAAATTTATGTTAGGTATATTAACATTTATGGATTTTTTTTTTTATATATAGCAGGAAACTCTGGATTCTCTGGTCCAAGAAGGATGCCTTTGACTGGGTTTTTGGAAAAGCTCCTTATTCTGTCAACAGGACTTTCTCACTATTCTGGAATCAGCCGAATTTTAGCGGATTCCATAGAATCCTTTAGAAATCCCATAAGAAAAAGAGGTCGTCCCAAGAAGGGAGAAAAAAGATGTTCTTCGTCAGCTATTAATTCTGCATTGAAAGAGTTATCTGAAGCCAGGAAAGCCATGAATGTTCGTGGAGACGAGCTATATGATGTAATTGGTCGACATGTATCTCCGTTGCCCAGTCCCAGATCTCAAACATGTACTCATGTTCATTCATCTGTTTGTATCGGGTAAGTTTCAATTTCAGAATTAATTGAATGTCAACATTTTGATGCGAGATCATTTGTTTCTATTTTAATTTTCTTCTTGTTTCAGTCGAGAAAGTAGCGGCTCTACCTTTTGTTTGTGTGGCCGTTTTGCAGGTGCTGGAAGGTCAATATGTAAATGTGGTACTGTTCTGGAAAGCCTCTTCGTTCCCAAAATTGAAGAAGTTTGGTTGGCTGATAATGTTGGTAGTGACGATCATGTCTTTCTCGGATTTGCTGTTACAGGTCCTTCGTGTTAATTTATGAATTTGATTTTTTTTTTATGTATTCGTGTAATCAATTATAATGATCATTATTATTTACATTTTTACCAATTATATAACTATCTATTATAATCCATAATAATTGATCATAAAAACAAATTAAATGAGGAGTTCGTTTCTGGAAAATTAACTAGTTGAGTTTAATTTTGAATATAGTGCAATACGTTCCTTGGGAATAATTTTCGATTCTAGAATAGGTTAGTAAATAATCCTTTTCTTTTATTTGGTAGTAATTAATGGTAAAATTTATCTTATTAGAATTTTGTATTTAATTAAAGTATAATTTAATAAACGCCATTACATTCCCTTGATCTTCCTACGTTTAACTTGTATAACAATAATTAATTAATTATTTCTAACATTTTGAAAACTTTAAAGAACAAGACATAATTTGAACGATAATTACGTATATGTCATATATAGATATTGTAACGATTCCTTGGGTTATTTTAAGGTCCAAATGTCGAATGCTTATATTTCTTAGCTTATTGTGGATGTTAAGACCTTATGCCCTCTCATAGGCTGGAATCGTGGGAGTGGGACGGTTCCCAATGGAGGCAAGTAAATACGCAAATAATTAAACAATAACAACGTTTATTCAGATCAAAAACGAAAAGATTGCAAGATAATATCGGTTCCCGGCTACGGAAAGACTCGATACAATACAAGTTTGTTAGTGATAAGAAAGGCTCGATATAAACTAAATTACGTTCATCGCAAACCGAGAAAACGATAAGTCTCTTCCAAACAAGTTGTGTATACTTGTGATAATTAGTTATGAGTTGAAACTCAAGACAACCGAAATTATAAAGTTTCGCACGCTAGCCCTAAAGAAAGGAACCCTCTCTTGATCCTGACTAAGCGTACATTATTCTGGTTCAAAAACCTTAGACTCTACAATTAACTAATTGCTCAGCCCTGCGTGAACTGTTACCCGTTGCAAGAGAGAGAACGCAAATTGAAGTGAATCACCGCGGCGCTCGCGAATTAAGAGAAAGAATCCCGTGAAATTGAAATAGAACCTCCGATTAGTAACGAAGCTAACACTAATACGTTAATCTGACAACAGAGTGCAATTTAAGTCAGTCTGTGACGCATTTGGTAAGTTACGGTCAATTTTCCGTAAAGTTACTGCTTGGCAAGAAGTTACCCCTCCGTATGATGACCGGCCTTCTTCGCCCTCTGTATAGCAACCTGATTTCTCCACCCTGCTAAGTTCCCCCAGCCTGGTACAGCGTGCGATCCTAATGCTGATCGCGAAAACGTGGTTATACCCTAGTGATGTGATAACTTTGTCAAGTTCCCCCAGCCTGGTACAGCGTGCGAAGGAGCTTGACAAAGATGGCGATTGTCACAACGGACTCGTAGAATTTGTCAAGTTCCCACAGCCTGGTACAGCGTACGAAGGAACCTGACAAATATGGTCACGTTATGACAAGAATAGAGCAAAGTGTAGTTTCTATGAAACCCCAGCCTGGGACAGCGTACGAAGTTTCCTAGATTTTATACTACCTAGTAGTTGCTTGAAGCGCCGAAGTGGAAAATGCAGAGAAGATCCTAGGTAGGCAGCTTGGCTCAGAAGATGGTCCCGTTGTCGCCTCTCGTGACGTCAGAAATGAAATGGCTCCGTGCTGAGTTCTCAGGAACCTGGCTATTGCTAGCCAGCAAAATAGAGTCACTTAAGAGCGCTGGGCTATGCCCAGCCTGAGCTCGAAGGCGACTCGTGAACGAGTGACGGCTGAGACCAGATGCTCGTCTTTTAGCTCCTCAGAGAACCATCTTGCGTGTGGAAAGACGTGCACTGCGAACCCTAGCATGGTTTCGCGGATTTACTCTCCGATCGATATTCTGATCGCTCTCTATAATGCCGATAATCGTAGCTCTGGTAGTCTACGCTCAGGCGCTTTATCTTAGCTTTATGGTTTTTATTAATCAGAGCTATGGTTGCCTACATATAGGCGTATTTATGGGTAACGGCAGGCTATACCGTTACAATCCTTAGAAGGAAAAATATGGTGAGAGATATCATTATTAACCATTTAGATGAAGAGTACCACAAGAAAATTTTAGAGACTAAAGAACCAAAGATAATATTAAATAAACTTAGAGAACACAAGAGAAATGAGTGCAATGTGACTCATTCCTCTGTTAGAACACGGTTTTATCAGTTAAAATTAAAAACTAAAGAAAAGATGTCAGACTTCAACGAGAGGTTTGATTCACTGATTAGAATGTACGAGAACTGCGAAGGAGCTGTACCATTGACTGAATTAGAGAAAAGATCTGCCTATTATCAGGCTGTCTCTGGTACAGTCCATGAAATCAGATCAGTCAATTTGATTCGTAGACAGACAGAACATAGAGAATTGAGTTTAGATAAATTGAAATCCTTTTTGTCACAGTTAGAAGCGGAGAGACGTGCAGAAAACCAGACCAAAGAAGAAGCGAAAGTTAATGTAGCGTCAACAAATCAGACCTACAAAAAGCTTACAGACGTGAAATGTTACAGATGTAACAAATTTGGACATCTACAAGCACAATGTCCATTAGCCGCACAGAACCTATGGTTCTGTTATTATTGTCATCCATTAGAGATAACAAATTCAGAGAAAACAAAGCCAAGCGAAGCCATGTTATGGCATGTCAGATTAGGTCACGCATCGTTAGAATACTTAAGAAAATTACAAAAATTAGAAGAAAAACTAAAGAATGTAAAGTTAGATGAGTCAATACTAGACTATGAAATATGTATCATGGCAAAAATGGAAAAATTGCGGTTCAAAGATAAAAGAAGTAGAGCAGTTAGACCTTTACAAATTATACATACAGACACCATGGGTCCAATCAAACCAGTGTCACACCCGGGGGGAAAAAGATTCATAAAAGTATTTATAGACGATTACACTAGATTAGCTAGAGCTTATACTATGAAAACAAAAGACGAATTAAGAATGTATTTAGAAGGATTTTTAAAAACAGTAAGAAACTTGCTAGGTAAAGACGAAAAAGTTTGTTACATAAGATCGGACCAGGGTACTGAATTTACAGGAGGGAAATTTTCTGAGATTGTGAAAAGAGAAGAAATAGAAGGAGACTTCTCACCCCCATATACACCAGAACACAATGGAACAGCAGAAAGGTTCAATAAAACTATACAACAAAGATTAGAGCGTTCATGTTTGACTCAGGGTTACCCAAAAGTATGTGGGAGTTAGCTGTAGAAGCTGCTGTACACGTGTACAACAGAACTCCACACAAATCCATAGAGTATGAAATCCCACTTAAGAAGTTTGCACCTAATGTAAACTGCCACTTCAACAAAATTAGAAGATTCAGATCAGTATCATATGCCAGAGTCTCAATAGCTAAAACTAAGTTTTCAGAGAGAGCTATTAAAGCTGTACTGGTAGGATACACATCAACAAGATACATCTTATGGCATCAAAATTCAGAGAAATTCTTAGAATCCAGACATGTTAGGTTTAATGAAAAACTCACCTATAGAAGTGTTTTTAAAACAAAAAAAAAAGTAGATGAAACAGAAAAGCATGATGATGCAAACTGGCTTAAAGAAACAATAGAAGAAAAAGAATTAGAGCTTGAGGAAGAAGTTAGAGAAATCAAGAAAAGAGATAGACCTTGCAAAAGGAAACTAGAAGATAAAGACAAAAGTAATGAAATACAAAATAAAAGAATTCTACCTGAAAGAAAAGCTAAAACTAAATTAGAGGAAGGTGTTTACAAACCAAAGACTAGAGATACAAAACAAAAACTAATAAATGATACAAGTTTTGCATATGCCAAAGAAACCTTAGAGACAAGCAAATACATTACAAAGTTAGATGCGTATGAAGAAACTTATGCTTTGCTAGCCAACATTAATAGAGATCGCACAAACTATAAGGAAGCGATTTCCTCAGAAAACAAAACAGAGTGGTTAAAAGCTATTAAAGAAGAATTTAAATCTATGGAAGATAATAATGTATGGACACTGGTAGATAGACCGAAATCTATGAAAGATGGAAGCAAATTAAATATCATAGATTCTAGATGGCTATTTAAGAGGAAAAGAAACGAAGGAACATACAAGTACAAAGCTAGATTGGTAATTAGAGGTTTCAAAGATAGGAATGACTATGTATTGAAAGAAACATATGCGCCAGTATCAAGACTATCAATTGAAAGATCGGTGCTAGCCATTGCTAACAAGTATGATTTAGAGGTAAGTCAGATGGATGTGAAAATGGCCTTCTTGAATGGCATACTAGAGGAAGAAATATATATGGAATTACCAGAAGGACTAGAATATGAAGAAGAAACCAAGGGAAAGAAAGTATGCAAATTAGAGAGTCCTGTATGGTTTAAAAATAAGTCCCAAGAAATGGAACAAAAGATTTTCAGAAGAAGTTTTAAAACTGGGTTTAGAGAGTGATCTTCATGAACCATGTCTATTTACATGGAGAAAAGAAGGTAAAATGGCAGTACTAGTCTTATACGTAGATGACATACTAGTTGCCAGCAATGATCACGAAAAATTGACACAAATAAAAACAAGACTGAGCGAAGCATTTGAGATGAAGGATCTAGGTGAACCCAAAGAATATTTGAGTCTCACGATATCTAGAGATAGAAAGAACAGAGTTATAAAAATACAACAAGAAGAGTATATAGAAAAAATACTTAAAAGATTTCACTTAGAAGAAAGTAAACCATTTAATGCACCTATGGTAACAAAACAAATCATGGCAAGAAATCAGACAAAAAGAAATGATAATGAAATAGAGCACTTAGAAGATAAATTAGTCGATGCGCCATATAGAGAAGCAATAGGTAGTTTGCTATACCTATCTGGAGCCACTAGAACGGATATATCCTTTTCTGTAAACTACTTAGCCAGAAAACGAGTGAATCCCTCAGAGGAAGATTGGAAGGATGTAAAAAGAATATTTAGATGCCTTAGAGGAACATCTAATATGGGATTAACTTATAGAGGAAATTCAGAAGTTCTAGAAGCCTATACAGATGCCAGTTTTAGAGATTTAGAAGATTCAACATCTACAAGTGGGTACATTATAAAATTGTTTGGCGATCCAATAGCATGGAGAAGTCGAAAACAAACATATGTAACTTTGTCTACATGTCAAGCAGAATATCTTGCTATGAGCGAAGCATGTCAAGAATTGATATCTCTTGACAAAGCGACTAGATATATATTAGGTAAAACATTGTTCCCTGTTCCACTCTGGTGTGATAATAAATCTGCAGGTGATTGCACACAAAAGGATGGTGATCACAAACTCAAAACCTTTGATAACAGCTTAGAAGAAATTGAGAGTAATTTAAAATTTAGAGAACAAACAAGTCTTAGGAAACACATGGCTGACACACATGGTGACTATATTAAATCTTGTGTAGATTCAAGAAAGGTTATTGTTAGATGGATTAGTACAAAAGAAAATATTGCTGATATTATGACGAAACCTTTACCATATGAAGCTCATAAGTATCTTAGAGAAAAATTAATGCGAAATTAGAAGTTAGAAGAATTGAATTCAAATAAACATGATAAATGTAGAAGTTGACTAATTGATTTGTTTATTTCACAGCTAAACGGATCAGAAGACATCGCTAAATAGAGGTAATATAAATCTATTGAAGTTCAGAGAGGACACATCCAGCACCCAGAAGTACGAAATTGATGTTCAAGACTTGTTTTATTTTTCTTAGTAATAAGAACCTTCGATAGTGTGATTCTACGAGTGTTTTGAACACGATCATT
This sequence comes from Synergus umbraculus, assembly GCA_900474325.1. Classification (NCBI taxonomy): domain Eukaryota; kingdom Metazoa; phylum Arthropoda; class Insecta; order Hymenoptera; family Cynipidae; genus Synergus; species Synergus umbraculus. Next base: position 8,605 of record UCOK01016898.1, read on the forward strand.
ATTCAGAGTTTATTTTTTTTGAGTGTTTAAATCTTTAACTAGAGAAATCTCTATTATATGTATTTAGATGGTATCTTTATTTAGTAATTAGAAGGATCTGTGATTTAGACTTAATTGATGAAGGGAGGGAGTGTTGGAAGTAAGAGCTTCATCAATACGCCGCTAGATGGCTTAAGTCGAAAATGAGTGTAACGATACACGAAACATCGTTAATACAATTGACTCCCTGAAGAGGCAGCACCTCTCGGACTTTACATTTCGCGCGAGAAATTGAATTTGCTAAATTCAATTATGAGAAATAAGAAAATAAAATATGATTAATTTAACGAATTTGCTAACGAATACTAGAAATAAGAGAGAGAGATTGGTAATTCGAGGACATTTCTTGGCGACTCGACTTGATTAAACGTTTAATAAATTATGTGTTAACAAAGGTTTCATTTAAGGTCCAGGAAATTATAATGATATCTCGAAAGGATGTATATGATAAATATAGCAAATAGAATAAGTTATAAATATTAAGAATTCGTGCCGGATTAGAGGTTAGCTTTACATAGGATGTTTAAGAAATAAAAGTTTGAGTTATAGGATAAGGGAAATGAATGATTTGGACCGAATGAGAGTCGAATATACTAATTTCATAAATAAACTTAACAATGAATTCCTTTTTGTATTAATCTCAAAATGTAATTAAAAAGAGAATTTATGACGACTTAAATGGAGTGAGAGTGAAATTATAATCATAGGGAAGTAATAAATTTTATGATTTATTAAACTGTTTAGTAAAGAAATTCAATAGCACTTCAACTTTGTTTATCTAAAGATATCGTGGGACCGGGTCTATTCATTTTCTATTAGTCGTAAAATAATTCTAAGAACTAAGCTTAGGTCATATTCAAGGGACACGTGCAGATAAGAACTAGCCTAGGATTGGAAGAGAACCCATAAAATAATTAGAGTAGGGCTGCGCGAGGAATCTCGATCAATGCGCAAGACCCTTGGGACCACTGTTCGACCACCAAGATAGACTAGAATCTTTTTGCCTTCCGACGTGAAATAATTTTCCTTTTGCGTTATCGAATACCCAAAATTCAAATGTGAGGTACCTCGGTGCGGTGTTCAATAAACGTTTTTACTTTTTCAATCAAGAAGATTGTGTTTTCTCTAAACAAAAGGTCCCACCCATCCTACATTTACTTTATTGTTTTTTTTTGTTTTTTTTTTCTTTCTCTTTCTCATTCTCTTTTTTTCTTTTTCTTTCTCCCTTCTCGCTTATTTTATTTTTATTTTTTGATAGGATTCTATAAAATATAACTTAAAAAGTTAATTCGCGTCGGCAAACTGCTCCGGGTCTCCAACTTCGAAGCTCGCCTCCTCCTGCATGCTCCATTCACCTGAAAAATAACAAAATGGAAATTAAGGAAAAAATCTTGAAGGGGAAAAAGATGATGGAAGAGGAAATACTTACCAGGACGACTTCCTGCCGCAATTCGGGCATAGCCCCTGCCCATTTCCGCGGTCGGGGGTGGCGCGGGAGGTCTCCCTCTTCCTCTCCACGATCCTACACGCCCAACCCACTCTGCTATAATGGATTCTTCGGCCCTAGGCGGGCCCCTGGTGGCCCGAATCCGCCTGAATTCTTCCACAAAATCGAGGAAGGCCCATTTCCTCTTGATTTCCTCGATGTTTCCGCTCACTAAAAGGGAAATAGAATTTTTTTTATATAAATAAAGGAATTCAAGGAAAAGGGAAAACATGTGAAAACATACTTACTTGTTTTATTTCTGAAGCATGTCTAAACACTGCTAGAATTATAAATGGAATGAAGATGCACTCACCTTCTCACGTCGTCAGGAGGTGATGCGAGAGAGAAATATGAATCTCTCTACTCAGTAAGCTGAACATATGCAGATTCAGCATTTTTCTCACTACTAAAGTCTTATAATCTAAATTGAAAACAGAAAATTGTCGCGAAGAACTAAGTAAGATTCAAACCTCGATAGGAATATTTTTATTTCTTGAAGTTTTTCCGAATAAACATGATAGAAAGTTTTAGGAAAATAAAAATAACAATTCAAAATTAAACTCAAGAAACTCCAAGGCATACGCCGGAATGTTACATACCTAGCTGCCCCTAAATTAAAATTAATATAGGTGTTGAATATTCTTTTGATCATTTTGCATAGATTAAAAGAATATTCAATGATATATTGAAATAAGTTCATACTGTAGGGAGCATCGTGTGCAACGCGAACCTAGTTGCTGACGCTGCTAGATTCAGAAGCGAGGACTGATTCGAATGAGCAAAAGACTAAAATATAGAGTTTATAATACTTAGAATTTAAAATATTATGTGCAATTTACAATAACCAGTTTAAGTATAAGTCTAAATGTTTTCATGTTTTTCAGTTTATTTTGTCATCTATAAATATCTATAATAGAACCTAGAATGTCAAAATTTAAAAGGCAACATAAAATGTATTTCGCTCTAGAATAATAAGAATGAGAGAGAATGAATGAATGGAAATACAATGTGAAAGAGAGAAAGAGGAAACATAATTGTCGTGACAAAGATAGTGCACCCACATGCTTTCCTTGTCGGCGGTAATTAGCCTTCGCTACCCTGCCTATGGACACTCACACTGCCAAACTTATAAGGACAATATGCATAGGCGCGAGCGGGCATGCATGTATTGGTGCGCCTCGACGGTGCATCACTGACCTCCAGCGTTCTTCAAGCGCTACCCTTTCCGCGTCAGGATCCTTCTGGTCCTTTTCAACCCCTAAAACCTATTTCTTATAATAACTTTTTCAAAAATAGGCGGATTTAAGCGAAACTTAAGATATAATATATTTACAATGTTTCTACATATAATTAAGGTTTAAAATAATAAAAGTCCATTTTAATGGATTGAAAATTTAAACCTGCAATACCTCTCTTAATTTAATTTCGGAGAATTGCAAAATGCCTCAGCCGAATTTTTAATTCCCTGACGAGGTTCCTGTCTCACGGTAGCCAAAGGAATTTTTAAACACCTGCATTTTTGCAGTTTAAGTTAAAATATGAACTCTGAAAAGCTCACTATACCTCGCCACAAATCACGCCACATCTATCAACCAATAAAAATTCCCTGACTAAGCAAAAATTCCCACCAATTCCTAAAATGATGTACCATCGTGGCAAGATTAGTATGAATAATATTCGCAGTTTGACGAGACTCTTGAAACGGCCAAGACGTCTCAGATAAAGGGAAAAACTTCCCTTCGGAAACAGACCGACGCCCGTCCGCCCGTGTAGAAATTTTACTGTGGCCCTGAGCGGGCCCAGGCCGGGGGATGTCAAACCGGGGTGAAACGCCAAATCTGGCCTGGCCCAAGTGTGGACGCCCAGTTTTGACTGGAAGCCCGGCCTGGGCCCGGCCGGATTCAGCGTTTCATCACCGGTCTGGGCCAAGCTTGAGAATTTCTACACGGGCGGTTGCCAAAGTTCGGTACCTCGCGTTACCCCTATGAGTTGTCCAAAAGTGTAAAAGGTAGTTAAATAGCCCTGTCCACATCGGTTATTTTTTCGATTAGAATTTTCCGTAAAATTCCTGCTCAGGGAACGGTGTAACGGTAATCTCCACTTATTAGGGACTCCTTCGTTTCCGAGTACCGCTCCAAAATCAGTCACCCAACTTAATCCCTAAAATGGAACTTTAGTGCCGAAGGGCGCCAGGTATCTTTAAATACCGCTCAAAATTTTAATCTTAAAATCTTTAGTCAAAAATGTTCTAAATATAAAGCGGATTCCGATTAGCTCATGAAGGAGAGGGAAATCGTGGGGGCGCAAAACAACTCAGGCTGAAATTAGAATGAAATAATAGAAAACAATGTTTATTGAGACAAAAATAATTTTAGAAATCAAATATATATGATACAAGTTAGGAGAATTAATGCGGATAGCGAAAATATACAAGAGATTAGTTTGAAATCTCAAACTGAGAGGTTACGTCAATCATGACGTCACATCTCCACATTATTATGTAACCCGTGTTACGC
>UCOK01016917.1:0-11211 GCA_900474325.1 Synergus umbraculus
GGTGATGAGTTTGGTTCGTGGTGCGTTTATTCCTCGTAAAATTCCGCGTGGAAAACTACGAGGATATCGGGTGACGAGTTTGGTTCGTGGTGAGTTTATTCCTCGTGAAAATCCGCGCGGAAAACGACGTGGAAAAACACGAGGAAATCGGGTGATGTGTTATTTCGTTCGTGATGCATATATTCCTCGTGAAATTCCTCGAGGAAAAACACGTGTATCAACACGAGGAAATAGGGTGATGTGTTATGTCGTTCGTGATGCAGATATTCCTCTTGAAAATCCGCGCGGAAAAACACGAGGATGTTGTCGTGGAAATCTAGTGATGTTCTTATACTTTCTAAAGTATTTTGATCGTCGAAAAACACGAGGATTTCCACGCGGAAATACACGAGGATTTTATTCCGAAATTCACCCGCGGAAAAACACGCGGATTTACACGCGGAATTACACGCGGAATTCCGCGAGGATTTTTTCAATAGGGTTACTTATTTATATTGTGAAATCCAACTTCAACAAAGCTATTAAAAGCTTTTAGATACAAAAAAATTGTTGAAAACTTTTGAAAGACTGTTTTTACAGCGCGTTTCATAAACGGGGGCACGAAGCAGGAAGAGGTACGGGAACATGAAACAGCGACGCAAACCGTTCCATAAACCCGGACTAGCGCTAATTTCATGTACCCATAATGAAACAGCAATTTTTTAAAAAAAAATTTCGGTCACGTAACGAAATTGCCATGAAAAATCAATTCTGTGGCCTGAAAGCTAACATTTAAGCTATTGCGAGTATTAGAAAATCATTTAAATGCTTAAATACAGCTTATATTGTAAATCACACAGATCAGCAACTGACACTCAAAAAACCATGAATTCGGACGGGCCTTCAAACACGTATAATTAACTATTATTTTACAATAAAAAATATTGTGCAACAATATTCGTATTTTTATACTTTTAAAGAGCAATGTTTGTAGATATCGATAAATATTTTTATTATATAATAGGTGTTATTATAAAATTTTAATTTATCAAATTTGATACTGTTCCATTCTAGGAACACAATTTAACGAATGTTCCACGACCGGTACCTTTACCTTATAAAAATCGTAATCTTTTATAAAACAAAAAGTTGGAGATCCATCCTCTGTAGAAACATATAATAAAGACTGTGTAAAAATTTGAAGTCGATTGGATGATTAGTTTTCGAGCTACATCGTCACCCGATTTTAAAAATGCAATTTTGAGAAAAACGCATTTAAAGTTTTTAACGCAGATTTGATTTGCGGTAAATTTTCTCTTCCTATTGCGCGATTTGATGATCTGTTTTGCTCTGGAGCCTTTTTTATGGTTATATGAAGATTTTTAATTAATTTTGCTTCCTCATAGAGGAAGCTTTGTAATGGTGACAAAATCCAGTTTCCTAAAAGCGGTTTTTTTTAACATATTTCGAGTGAAATATATCTAATATGATGATCTGAAAAAATGTCCTGATGTGTGTGTGTGTGTATGTGTGTCACGATCCAGCAATTTCTTGAAAACACGTAGAGATAAATTGCTGAAATTTTGCATAGTTATTCCACTATATACATAGTTGAATTTCTTACAAGGGTTTAATAAAATATTTAATTTTACAAGTTGTATATGGCTCATTCCATTTCAAATTTACAACCAAAATTTTGATTGCGTTGAAACTTTTTTTTCTCTTTTTGTAGACAAAAAAAAAAGGACACGTATTTTTTTTCTTCAATATGATGATAATTTTCGGGATATCGATTTTTCAATTTTTCGATCCCAAAAAGACAGTTTTTCTTATAATACTTCTCAAATCGCCTATTTTTCAAATAAGGGTTTGAAATTTTAGGACGTAATGTGCAATACGGTTCACTTGAAAGTGCACATTTGAATGGTCAAAAATGCATTTGTTGAGTAATAGTTATTTAACAATTTCTTAAACAATTTGAAATATCTCGAAAAAGGTATCTCCGATTTGAATAAAATTTTCTGTAATTTGTTATTATAGTATGTGGAATATTGTCCTAAAATTAAAAAGTGGGCAGCTCAATACTTTATTAAATATGATTATTTCTATCGCGCGCGAGCTGAGTGGCGCGCGAGCTGTGTGGCGCGGGCGAGGAACATGAAGGAAATAATAATAGATTCCAGGCAATTGCATCTTAATCTTAATTATTATTAAAGTATAAAATAAATTATACTATACAAGAATAAACTATACAAGAAATTAGAGAACAAATAAACATTACATCGACAATTTTTGTGATTGCCTTTTCTTAATTGAACCTAAGAAGCTGACAGTCTTGGAATTTGGACAACGAGAATAAATTTTTGTTTTGAGCTCGCAATCCCCTATCGGTTCGACATAGTGGATTTTTTGAGTACCTGGTATGGTTTTACAACCCTCAAAACGCTGTTTCAGAAAATCTGCTGCTTCGTCGTAAGATTTCTTGTTCGAATAAGATATAGAAACATTTGAATTCGAAGGATCGCGTTGGGCCCATTCATACAACTCTAATGGAGTTGTGATTTGATCATTAGAAGACCTTTGAAGACTAGCTTTTCTCTTGAACGCCCCGCCTGCTCCGTCGCAAGGACCCTTGCCATGAGCTGTGGCTTGAAAATGCCATACTGCAGAACGATCAGTCTTTTTTATGATAATAAATTGTCGCAAAGTGTTTGGAATTCTTGAATTGTTGAGGGGCTCCATTGGAAAAATAAATACAATTCTTTATTATTGGACGAAAGCTCGAAAGAAATTCATTGAATATTTTCAAAAAAACAAACACGGCCACCGAGTCATGTTTGTTGCAGTCTGATATTATCACTAATGTTTTGTGTTTGATTGACCCATGATCATTGTAATAATATACTATTGGAAAAATAGTTGCCTGGTTATTATTCCAATGGAATCCCGGGACAGCATTCTGAATCACAAACGCATAATTTTCTGCAAAATCACAAATAATAAGACCTTGATCGTCCTGAAGATTGTTTTTAAGAAATCTATAATAACTCGATTGTTGATCAGCGATAAAAGAATGAACAAGAAATGGTTTTCTAGACTTTTCGAAATTGGAAATGAATGTTTTGACCGGAACTCTCACAGTTTCTAATGCTGCTCGAGGTTGTGAAACCCATTGTTTGTGAGAAACTTCATGAATGTCGTTTTTTTGAAAAACTTTCTTCATTACATTGAATAAACTGTTATTACTGCAGCTCTTACACTCCCCGAAGAAACATTGTTCATTTGGATTTGAACATAGCGGAAATAATGAAATATCGCGGTAATTTTCAACGCAATACTGTTCTTCTTTCATCAATTGAAAAATATGACTCCCTGCAAAAGAAACTGTTTGTGAACATAAAATATTGAATTAAATATCTCATTCCGAAAAAATCTTTTTTTTTGGTGTACCGTAAGCCATCAGATGCATATTCTCATGAATGGGACAAACACAAACTGTCAGTATTTAGCGTTGACAATATCATCAATTGGCAGCGCCACCTATAATATTACTTTGAATTAAGATTCATAGGGTTCGTATTACCAAGCTTGAATAGCGCAAGCAAGTCTAGTCTGTGTTTGACCGCAGCACTGAGTGCACATCGTCGTTCTGATTAGAGAGACTTTTCATAAAATAAAAGACAATCAGAGTACAATATCATTGTATATTATTTATACCCTCACACTCTGTAGTCCTGGGACATATTTAGTCCTACATGGTAGCAGTCCGTGGTTTTTGATTTTCGGAATCTGCAGAGTGTGAGTTCTGTGTTATATTGTGAGACATCGATCTGAAGCGCGATGCATGTGCCCCGCTCTTCAGATCGATAATGTAAGTGAAACATATTTTCCAATTTTCAGAGTATATATATATATATGGTATGAAGGGTCAGGTTATATTGACGACAAGATGTAGAGTGTATCTTGGCAAAATACGGAGGGAGCCTGTGCGTGAGCGAGGAAAGAAAAAAAAAAAAAAAAAAAAACTTGAACATAATCTTTATCTTCTAATTGTTTAATGTGTTTATTCATTCGAACATATCATTTCATTCATTTTCTCGCTCGCGCTCAATTCTCAAGATGGCGTCGGCTTGTGTTCATACGTACGACGACATCTTTCGTGACTAGAAGGGACGCCTTGCGTTCGGGTGAGTCACGATTTTTTCGTGAGTGTATGAGCGACTCCTTGAGTCGTGCATTCCATAACTCTGGACAATTATCGTTGCAATATACAGATTAACAAACTCTAATATAATAATAAAAAGGATCTAATTGATTGCTTGATGTTTAAATTGAGGCAATGATTTGTTTTAAATCATGATGGTTGTGGATATAAGAGAAATTCTCATCTCTTAATATGAGGTTTTGGATATTTAATTTAGTTTCTCAGAATCCTTTTAAAATATATGTGAATATTTCTGAAAATAGAACATTTTCTTTAAGAAATAATGAAAATAATGGGATGAAAATTAAATTTTCCAAAGAGATGAGAAAAAGAGATTCAGTCAGGATAAAATTTATGGGGACTTGGTGATATAAACAAGATTTTGGCTGGGAGTCTTCTTTTGAGCTTGGAGTCCCTCTTTGAACTGCCTTGCAGACGATCCGAGCTGCTAGCTCCTGGGAGATTTCTTGGTTGACAAGTAAATTCATACAAGTCTACATATTTTTCATAATGTTCTGGGGTCAATGATCAGATATCTAACTAAAACTGGGGAATCTTTTTATTGACTAGGGAGGTTAGTAGGATCTAACCAAAGTGACCCACGTATGTGCGTGTACAATCCAAATCCTGTTGATTCTATTGGTAACTCATGGGTCAAATACAGTTGAGAGCGGTGTGCATGCGTGGTATGCACGGGAAGTGAATCTAACCTTTGATTTTGAACTGAAGTTTAATTATTTTGGTTCAGAATCAAGAGACATAACTTTTCTTAGGAAATGTATAGAATATTGCCTGGTATTGATTGGTGCAAGGTTATCCAGTTCAATAATAAAAAAAAAAAAAAAAAAAAAAAAATTTTGATCGAATGATCAACATCGTTAAATAATATTAATTATGTCTCATAATCCTGGAACAGATGGCCGATGGAAATCAGAATGAACGCAGAGATGCCAACATTTCAGAGAAAAATAATGGATCAACAGCCTTTAATGGCACTGAAAGTGAGAATTTATTTTTTAATTTACGAGTACAGTTGACTATATTTTAAATCTATTGGCTATCCAATTGACTGAGAGATTTGGAATTCCTGTGAAATAATTAAGAGTTGGTTTTGTTTTTCGAAAGCTATTTGAGTCAATTAAATTTGATCAAAATTTAAGAGGAAGTACTTTTGAAATTAGAGTAAAAGAATCAGATCTGATATAAAGTTGTAATAAGAGTCAGGCAATAATTAATGAATATAATTTCACAGGTACAACCACACCATCTCAAAACATGATAAATTCAGAGAATGAGATCACTATAACTGAAAATCAGAGCGACGCAGGAAGAGGCGGTGTACCAACCACTAGTGTTGAATATGCATCAACATATGGACCCCTAAATTTAACAAATTCACGCGTCGTAGTCCATGAAGAGACACAAAATACTATTGGTGGTACATTGAGTGCCACAATTCAGAGTAATAATGAAAGAAATGCAGCCACTTTGGCGATCCAAAGAGGTATGATGCAAGGCGCAATTCTGGATGCTCAAAGACTGGCTTCGGGTTGTCCTTCAGATGCTCAACAATTAGAAAAACTTTAGTGGACAAGCTAATTAAAATCCAGTCTGGAATGCTTGAGCAAGAGAAGGAGAGACTTAGGCGTCACCAAGAGCAAAACCAAGAAGTGAGTCAGTTAAATAACAACAATGCATCAATACCCCAGCAGATTCAAGCACATTCATCAGCATCTAGTCATGTTGATAATCGAGTTAATAATCCCAGATTGAATATTACTGACAACGGACCAACCCCTGTAGTTCAGAGGAACTACAAACTGACACCAAAAACAAGTTTTGCTGTCTGGTTAAATAGTCTCAGAACTGAGTTGATCAACTGGAAATTATTGGATTTGATTGATCAAAAGGTGCCTGGTCCAGCTGTCACAGAACAGAGACAAAGTGAAAGGAAAAATTATGTCAGAGACATTATAATTAATCACATCGATATTGAATACCACAAAAAGATTCTCGGTATAGCAGATCCTATGGAGATCATCAAGAAGCTGAGAGAAAGTAGAATGAATGAAGTAAGTACAACTCCTACTTCAATTAGAACCCGACTCTACAACCTCAAAATGAACAAAGGCGAAAAAGCACAACAATTTTTCGGACAGAGAAGCAATTGCAGCTACTCCAGAGGCGAAAAATACTGAGAATCCAAAAGTTGCAAGAGTGCAAAAATTCAATTACAGAAACAAAGTACAAAAATGTTTCAGATGTAATAAGATAGGACACTGGCAAAATGAATGCCCGCTAAAATCTACAGATCAGTGGTTTTGTTATCATTGCAATGGAGTTACCGACCACAAAGGAGATGACTGTCACAAAAACCACGAACCAATACCAACAAGAGACCATACAACCAAGATCATAACTCGTATGGTGCCCCAGCTAAAAAGGAGAGAAAACCAGAGAACCAGAGATTCAATAGCAACCGGGGAACGCAGAACAGCAGAGGTAGCCGAGGAAACCGTGGCAGATTTAATAACTCCGGAGGAAGGGGTCGTGACTTCAAGTCAGGTGTCAAAGCCAGGTTAGCTGATTATGATGAAGAACACATTCTCGAATCAAACGAAACACAAGGTAAAATTCATATTAGTAAGTCAGTAAATAATAGTAATCAGGTAGAATTCATCGCTGATTCGGGTGCGACCGAACACGTTGTGAACAAAAGCTTCATTTTATCCGATTTTAAAGTACTTAAAAATGGAGTAATTAAGAGCGCGAACAAAAATATATTTGCTGATATAACTATTGATGGTAGAGGAAATATCACACTTAAAAACAAATCTACTCATGATAATAATATTAAATTAATAAATGTAATAGCTGCAAAAGATATTTCGGAAAATCTGTTATCACTTCGAAAACTGGCAGATGCAGGCTTCAGTATATACCTCGACGACAAAATATTCAGAGTATATAATAAAAAGAACAATAAGACTATATTCGAAGGTATATACAAAAAGCCAAATTGGGTAGTTAGATTCGAAGTGAAAAACAATTCAGATGAAGCGAATAAAATAATAGATGAATATGACAATTACACGTGTACGGCATGTATGGCGATTGACAATGTGAATGAGTATTCAGAGCAATCGCAGACAAACATCCGAAATAAAGTCTCATCCAACTCGGAGGGAGACTGTTCAGAACAATCTGAGAACGTATCAAGCGATGTAATGTCTACGATTGGGAGGGAGAATCCAATAGAACTCATTGATGAAAGAAGTCAATCGAACAATTCGGAGAATCCTAAATGGAAAACTAGTCTGACATCTCAGAGACTTATAAAAGTTGATGATCTCAAGGACCTTGAGAGTTTGAAGGACGCACTTGGTCAGCATCCTTCGAACAAGTCCGAAAGTAACATGAGTGAATCAATTCTGTGGCATGTCAGACTCGGTCACCCATCTTTAACTTACATGAAAAAGTTACAGGAAAAAGAGAAATGCCTACAAAAAGTAAAGCTCGATAATTCGATCTTGGAATGTGAAGTCTCTATACTCACCAAAATGGAAAAATTACCATTCAAACAAACAAGGAGAAAATCAGACACCCAGCTCAATACGATACATTCAGATTTGATGGGCCCGATGAAACATACATCATGGCCCGGCCAGAAGAGGTTTATAATATCATTCATAGATGATTATTCGAGATTTGCTGTAATTTATTGTATCAAATCTAAAGACGAATCTGGCCAAGCTCTGGAAGATTATCTTACGAAATCCAGAAACATTTTGGGAGAAAATAGAAAAATATCATATATAAGAGCAGATCGAGGTACCGAACACACAGGAGGAAAGTTTTTAGAGATATTGAAAAGAGAAAAGATTGAACTCAGCAGTCATCCTCCATACACTCCCGAACTCAACGGAGTTGCTGAAAGATTTAATAAATCTATCAGGAATGTCATCAGAGCATACATGTGTGATTCAGGTTTACCTGACAGTATGTGGGAATTTGCGGTCGAACAAGCTGTACATTCATACAACATCACACCTCATAAGTCCATAGATTATGAAGTTCCACTGCTGAAGTTTTCACCGAATGCCAAGTGCAATCTTGAGTATTTGAAAAGATTTGGGTGTATAGCATATGCTTTGCTCCCCAAAACTGAATCTAAATTCAGCAATGCAGCAATTAAAACAGTTTTAATAGGACACACTTCCACCGGATATATATTATGGCATCCTAGCTCAAGAAAATTCTTAGAATCTAAACACGTAAAATTTACAGAGATATTGACATACAAAGACGTGCATAAGAAAAATCAAGATGACGGTAGATGTAATGAACCAATTCAGAAGAATAAAGAATCTGAGGAATGTATAGATTTTGATATGAAGAGAAAAGTAATTGACCCTGAAAACAATGATAAATCTACAGAGAAAACAAATGATCAAAACTCTAAAAATTTAAATTCAGAAGTGCCTAATGCAAATAAACCTGAGCCTAGAAAAAGAGGAAGACCTAAGAAATCAAGTTTGATAAAAGACAATGAGAAGCTTGAGAGCATTCAAAAGAATATGATTGATGGCCCCGTAACAAGAAATAAGGCCAAGAAAGTAATGGATACGAGTTTTGCTCAATATCCAAATATTTCAGAAATTGGAAACTGTAGAGATGACGTACTAGGACATATTCTTTTAGCTTCATTGCATGACGATCCAATTACATATGAAGAGGCAGTAAGTTCTAATGTCAGAGAACTATGGAAACAAGCAATTGATGATGAATTTAAATCTATGGAAGAGAACAATGTTTGGACGTTAATTGACAGACCTAAAATTAAACTAAATGGAAAGAAACCTAATATAGTTGATTCCAAATGGCTCTTCAAAAAGAAAACAGAGAGTGATGGTTCTATAAAATACAAGGCGAGACTAGTTTCCAGAGGCTTTAAAGACAAAAATGTATATGACTTGAAAGAGACATATGCACCTGTCTCAAGAGCATCACTTGTCAGAGCAACAATATCCACTATAAATAAAGAAAATCTAGACGTCTGCCAAATGGATGTGAAAACTGCATTCTTAAATGGAGACCTAGATGAAGAAGTATACATGGAAATTCCCGATGGTTTAAAAGTCACAGATGAAGATAAACGAACTAAAATATTGAAATTAAACAAGGCATTTTATGGACTAAAAATGAGCGCAAAAACATAGAACAGGAAATTCTCAAAGGAAGTAAGGAAGTTGGGTCTTGAGAATGACTTACACGATCCATGTTTATTCACATACAGGAAAGATGGAATTGTAGCAATCATATTACTATATGTTGATGATATGCTGATTGCGAGTAACAATGGAATGAAACTGAGTCATATAAAATCTCATTTGAGCAGAGTCTTCAAAATGAAGGACTTAGGAGAACCCAAAAACTTCCTGGGAATGACAATTCAAAGGAATAGATCAGAGAAAGAGATAGTAATACATCAAACTGAATATACTGAAAAAATACTAGAAAAGTTTGATATGAAACTAAGCAAAGCTCAACGTACACCTATGGTTACTCGACAAGTTCAGAACCGAAATAAGAAGTCTAAAGTTGAAGAAGTAAATTCAGAGAATGCTCATCAAATGAAGCAAGTTCCATACAGAGAGGCCATTGGAAGTCTCATGTACCTTGCCAACATAACACGATCTGATATAGCCTATGCGATAAATTATCTCTCAAGAAAACAGTTAAATCCTACAGAAGATGACTGGAATGGCGTGAAACGAGTCTTCAGATATTTGAGAGGAACTGCTCATTTGGGAATAAGATTCACATCCAAGTCGGATTCCCTTGAAGCACATACAGATGCAAGCTTTAGTGACTGTGAAGGTTCGATATCCACCGGAGGGTACGTTATCAAATTATTCGGAGACACAATTGCATGGAGAAGTCACAAACAAAGTGGTGTGACAACATCCACTTGCGCAGCAAAGTATTTAGCCATGAGCGATGCATGTCAAGAAATAATATCACTTGATAAATCAATTCGATACATGATTGGCCGAACTCTATTTCCAGTAACTATTTGGTGTGACAATTCATCTGCTAAAAGATCAACTGAAATGGATGGAAGTCACAAACTGAAAACTTTTGATATAAGTCTAAATGAAATCCAAAGTGAGTTGAAGTTCAGAGAAGAGACTGGAACTAGAAGAAAAATGGCTGAAATACATGGTGACTTCATAAAAGAATGTGTTGATCAGGGTAAAGTCAAAGTGAATTGGATATCTACTAAAGAGAACTTTGCAGATATCATGACTAAACCTGTACCTGAAAGTACTCTTATTTATTTAAGAGATAAAATTACAAATTTTAGATTAGAAATCTAAACTAAATTAACAATATTTATAAAGACACTAATATTTCATCTTTGTGTGTTTACAGGATAATAAAAATAACTTGTGTGTGTGTGACAACTTACTTTCAACTGTGATGTTGCAGTTTTTGCAACACACAATAGTCGCGATTTTACGCATTTTTGTGCAAATATTAGACAATGGCACTTCGGAGGCCACAGATGCTCCATGACTTGTTCTAATTTCGATTATTATTTCTTATGTATTGAGGCTGATTCGTTTTGTTTTTGTTTGTATTATTTTTTCGGAGATGAACATCTGGAACGTCAACTCTACGGTAAAGGGTCATCGATATCTTAAGAGACATCTGAGGAGATCATGATGCCTTTTCGACTTAAGGATTTCTGAATATTATCGCCAACTCTTCCTTGTCATGATGGTCCTTCTTGTGTTGTTGCGTCGTGACATCTTGACTTGATGAGAAGGACGGATTTCAAATATTGCCGCCAAACTCCATCTACTGTTGCCAACTAACCCCTCATCACGACGATTCATCTTGCGTTGTTGCGTTGGATGTCCTGATTGGAGAAGGATTCGCGGTCAATCTCCAGCAATGCTAGTGAGACCTCTATAGCTAAGGCCCCTAAGTATTACATTATGTTTAAATTATGTCTTTCTGTG
>UCOK01016918.1:0-41339 GCA_900474325.1 Synergus umbraculus
CGTTGCATATTTTAAAAACTGAGCAAACACTATGGCCCTTATTATAAGAATTAGGAAGTGTATGTTTACTAAAACATTCGACTCCATTAAAACATCTACGGCATGAACCACATTTAATACCCTTTGCTTCATGACTACCTACATTTTGGGGGTAGCTACACTGAGGTGTCGAGTAGCAAGCGTTACACCTCTCTTCACAACGATGAGATTCTGCATTTTTATACGCCTTATTACAAGGAGCACAAAAAAATCTATTAGCCCCCGCAGCTATTAAACAAAGAATCGGAGAGTAGTGAAATTTAGGGCTGCCCTCATATAATAAATGAATATTTAATTTTACAGTCTCACCATTGTTTATTATTTTCGAGCTACCCTGATAAAATGGTTTTTCCAAACCTGTTCCGAACGTATCAAAGTGATAAAGCGTTAAGGCTATCTGATCTCTTGCAAGATATCTTTGATACGCTATCAATTCCGGAAGGCCACAGCCCGTATCAGGTATTATTACACCAGCGTCTAGCGTTAACTGTTGAGCCGCTCTACGCTGGTGTAAACCATTCTTTTCACGTTTTTGACGCCAGTCACGCTGCAACTCTACATTGCTTAAATCTTGCTGCAATCGCCCTTTGGAAATTGCAGCCACGATTGCTTGCGGTAAGAACGTATTATTCGACCCTACAATCTCTAATATCGACCGCTTAAAAATGCCCTTATTCAATTTAATGTTTGATCACACCAATCAAGCAGATAATTGTAGAGTTCAAGAAAAGCAGCTTGGAGCCACTCTACCGGGTTATTCTCACCAGGTGGTTTCACACGAAATTTAATTTGTAAACCGTTCATCGCAAATTTCGCAACATGTTGACGGCGCTCATCAATTTTTAAAATGTAGGGAGATAAAATAACGTTCTCTGTCCTACCTTGTGCATCCTGGAAAATGCTTGACGATGGTGACCCCGGCTCAGGATCCACCTGTCTAGAAGGGCCTGGTTGAGGCTCCTCCTCCTCCTCCACTGCATGGATGGTACCGCTACCCTCTTGAACAGCTACGATGCTGTTAATCGCCATTTTATTTTCTATAAAAGAAAGATTTTTTTATTCATTAATAGATTTTTTTCTTAATTAATATATTTTTTTTTAATATAAAAAATATACCCTACCATTAAAAAGCTCCTCCTCGCGTTCTGCTATTTCAATTAGCAGCTTATTGAAGACCTCCTCCTCCTCCTCCTTAACCTTAGACTGCTTCAGCCGCAGCCTATACGCGCGTTGTTTCTGCGCTGCTTTCTCCAATCGTATCTTCTTCGCGAGAGCAGCTTTCTCTTTCGCAGTTATGAATTTAATTTCGTCATCACTGTTGATCAAATTTACTGTTTTATTAAGTTTTTTGGTAGATATACCCCTCTTTCTGTTTTGGGCAGCTACCCGTCTTCTTTTTGACGGCTGCACAATGTTCTCATCGTCAGATAGCACGATGGTGTCGATCACAACACCATCGGTAAATTTTTTTGAAGCCTTCTTCTTTTGCGCATCTCTTTTAACAGTTTTCCTCGCAGGAGCATAGGTGTGTAACACACGAGGGGTATTTTCAGCTATACATTTTTCTATAAAACAAAATAAAATTAAAAATTTATATATATATATATATATATAAAACAAAATTGTAAAATTATTTTGAAGTGAAACTTCTTTTGCGCTCGTCTTAGGGATAAATATTTATTTGGGGCTTGCGAGCACGCGAAGTATACCAACGCCTCTGATTAAGAGGATTTTTTAAAGCATGTATACTGACTCTAATTTTTATTTTATTAAGAAAAATCACTAAAATTATAAAAACTTACCGATTTTAATTTGAGAGGCATCGATTAATCGAGCCAGTAAGGTCTTCATCTTCATCATTGCTGGCACGCATCTTTGTATAGTATCTTTATCACCGTCTTTGATGGCAGATCCCACCAGACTCTCGTATGATGAGACCGTTGTACAACTTTTGAGGTAACTCTCTAAAGCCGCTATCGCATTCTGATGGTCGTGGTACTTTTGGAGAGTCTCCAATGCATTTTTAATGTCTTGAGAACTCATTTTTGTTTGTTTGTTTTTTAATCACAGAAACACAAATTTAATATGTACGTAATTGCACACGAAAACACGAAATTGCACAAGAAAACACGTAATAGCACACGAAAACACGTAATTGCACAAGTAACACGAATACCGTTGATTAAACACGTAACTGCCAACGAAAAACTTAGAAAAAATAACCGTTGTTGCAAGGGCAAGGTCAAGATTCAAGCTGATAATTTTTCAGGGAAAGTGTGAACATCTTGGAAAAACCTGAAGAAATTTTCCATTCCCTCTTTTTTCCTCCTACAACCACGCCCTCATGCTCCAAGAGGCCCTTAAAAAATATACTATAAGGTACAAACGAACTATATTTTTAAACCTCTTGAGTTATTTTAATAACAGTAATAGAATAAATATTTTTTGAAATGTTGTGAAAATATTTTTAAAATAAATATAAAACATAAAAATGTTCAAAATACTTATATGAAAGTAATTCAAATCTGAGTTCTAATTTACCCCCTCTCTACTTTTAACCGTTATGATAATTCTCCCCCACCTAACTACATCCCTCCACTACTAGGAATTCACCCCCCACCCTTGTATATCAACCAATCATAAGCGTATAATCATAGACGTATAACGAGTTCAGACTTGTTTTGCCCCCTCTCTACTTTTAACCCCCCCGCTCTGTTAAGCACCTTAGGGTATATAGAGCTGAACTGTGTGCGGTTAGTTGACAGTTTCTCTCTGCATCTCTAAAACACTAAAGTACAATGTCTCATAATATGGTACATACAGAATCATCTGATTTCAATAATGCAGATATTACACATTCTATAAAAGAAAAGAATGCTGATGATAATATTTCTTCAAACCATGGAAAGAAAAGAGTTCATATGACAGCGGTCGAACCTACACGCAGGTCAACTAAACATCTCATCCTGACTACATTGTATGCACTTAATAACTCGTGCAGTAAAAATATACTTATTGGACTTGAGCTCCAGACCGATGGCAGTTTTCAACCTATTGTGAAAATTTTATCCAACAAATTACAAGGAATTACATTCGGAGTGACTACATGGTCTAAATTTCTACAACATCTGGAATTCATCGGCGATTATTTCAGAAAGGACAAGCGACCCTCCTCAGATTACTCACAGCCTCTCGAGATAAACGAGTACAAAATACTGTTTACGACTGCATTTGGTGAGAAGTCTATTCTTTTTGACCGTATATCCTTGTCTAGTGAGCAATGTGAAAATAGTGAAATTTCATGTGAAACCAAAAAACAAAAAGTTTTTGTGTCGGCTGTTGCTATGAAAGAAACTACGTTTGTTGGCCTGAAAAATGTTATTTTATGTGTGAATGAGTATGTTAGTATGCTTAAAGCCTTATGCTACTTGACAGAAGATTCCGTAAATCACATTGTAAAACTACTTACAGGTCATTGCATTACCAAAAAGATGCCCGAACCATCTGAACAATTTATTTTCAATGTACTTAACAACGAAAATGTTGACGAATACAAAAATATTCTGCATTCGTTTTTATCGTCAAAACTTAATGACTATTATCTTGATATAATTTACCATGAAGTTAGTGGCGTTTTATTATCGTACTTGACTTCCACCGTGCGCATGAATGTACTCAAAAGAATCACATTCA
The DNA here is from genome assembly GCA_900474325.1 of Synergus umbraculus. NCBI lineage: Eukaryota > Metazoa > Arthropoda > Insecta > Hymenoptera > Cynipidae > Synergus > Synergus umbraculus. The sequence goes on from UCOK01016918.1 coordinate 3,733, forward strand.
ACTAGACATTATAAAAGAAAAAAATGTAAAAGAAAATGTAATGTAAAAAACATTTTTTCGTTTTTTGAAATTCTGGTATAAAATAAATCTACTTTTAATTTTATATAATCATGGTTTTACTCATAATTATCCTTTTCCTTTCCTTACTATACATATATATATAAGTAATTTTTTAAAAAATTGAACAAATTTTTAAAATATATAGAAAAAAAAGTAAATTTTATGAAAAATATTTCAGATTTCATCATGCTTTGAAACCGAGAGTTATTCGCAATCTAAAGGGGGCGGTCAGAATTCCTAACCCCTCATTAGTTCACTGTTATTATTCTAAAATTTGACACCAGCAGACTCAGGATGCAATCCATTAATGACAATAGAACCTGCTTTTTCGTATTTTTCGCCAAACACAAAGTCGAAAGATTGGCTCTAGGACCCACGCCTTCTTACGTATAGGGACCGAGGCCATATGGGGGATCAGTGTGTCAACATTAACAGCTATCATTTGACACGACCACCTGCTACCCAGATTTTCACCATTTTCCCATCTACCGACTGTAGGAGTATGAGACTGACGTGCAGGGGTGCATGGGAAAGTGGTGGGGGAGACTGTCTATGGTGGCCCACAGATACAGGCGAGGGGGGTGCCGACATAGTGCGGTGCAGGGAGAAATGGGAAAGTGGAGAGGGAGACTGGCCATAGTGGCCCCCTACTACTGAGCTGTTAGGCCATTCCTACCGGCGCTTGCTGTGAAACAAACATGAAAGCTACAGAGCGCGTGCGTTAATGCACGCTGGCGGGCTTTTCAATTTTTTTTACACATGGTAAAAACATAAAAACGAATACAGTAAAAAAAATAATAATGTTAAAATATTAATGTTAAATTATATAACCCAACGTATTATTTTGATTTAATAATAATATAAATAGTTAGTTAGATTATCTTAGAAGAATTTATTTCTTTAATTTAACTAAAAGAGGATGGGCACCAGATCTTTTGATCAACTCAATTGAATTAACATTTATTCATAATAATAAATTAAAAAGAACGTAAAATTCTTCCAACTTAGTTTGCTTAGCTCAGCCCCATTTCTGGATGATGGTAGAGGGGAGGGTTTTAAATTGAAAAGATTATCTAAATAATTTACGTTACTCCAAAATAAAATAATAAAGTTAATTAGAAAATGTAACAGTTTATTCAAATAATCTTGAAGTTTGAGGTTCACATGGGCTAAATTCACGAAGATCAAATTTGCGATAATTATATTGTTTGAGATCGAAATTACATTTTTAAATTAGTTTACAAAACTTTGGGAATCTAAAGAAAAAGGAATATTATCTGATTATATTAGATAATTTATGAATTACAGAGGTCTCAAATATTTCGTTATAAATTACAGATTCAAATAAGTAAAGATTTATGAAATAGACAGAATTCTAAATATAAAAAAAATTGACAGATTTCCTAACCTTAAAATCAATTCTTAAACGAATAAGTGACCTTTCGTCAGTTATTTCGGACTTGGTATAAATTCAATGAAATTCATGGTTATATCACAATAAATAGCAAAATAAAGAATTGAATTGAGAAATTCAGAATAAGAATTTACTGATTTAAAGAATCTAAAGCAAATTATATGAAAATATTAGTTAGGGCTTTCTTGGCCAACCAATTATGAAATTTAAGTGAATCAAAGTTTTCTTGACCAATTGATTCAAGAAAATATTACAATAGACTTTACTTCATCATAATGCAAGAACACAATTAAAATCACAAAATAATCTAAATTTCTCAAATGAAATATACAAAAATCTTACCCTGAACAATTTGTAATTCGAGAAAATTACAATAATAACAGGATCTTCAGGGGAAAAATAGATTTTACTTGATTTTGGGAGGACTAAAATTAGAAAGATGCTTCTCTTTCGGAAGTTGGTGACGAAAAGGTATGGAATGAAGGAGAATGTTTGCTTCGTTGGCAACGTCGCCGCCTAGTTACCGACAGTGTTTTGTTTCAGTTTCTGATTGATCGATTTCTCTTGGTTCTGGATCTTAATTCAAATTTAAATTTCTTTCGAATTAATGAATAGAGCATTCCAATTAATTCAGTCTTGGTGTTGGTTATTCTTCATAATAACTTCTCCAGTATTAAACATGACGAACAAGGCGACTAAATCACGGACATCGTCAATTATAATAGTGGGTCTTGGCTACCCGCGACAATAGAAGTATTCAAAATTATTATTTTTGTTAAACAAGGTGACTCAATCACGAACATCAACAGTTCCAATAAACTTGAATATATGAAGAATCTTCCACGTTACGGCAAATTCCAAATTTCACACCAGGTGAATAAGTCTTTTGGCATTAAATAATAAAATACGAAAGCAGTTTAGAAGTTACTCAATGACGCGTGGGATGTGACTAGTAGAAATCTTCCTTATCATCAGATCGTCTCCAGAATAATAAAGGGCGCGAATCTTCAAATATTTGCCATAATTCCATAATAATATTTAGCCTCAAATGAATCCAGATAATTGATGTGAAGTCTTCTTTACGATGATACAATACTCGATGATGAATAGGACATAAAATAGAAAAAGTTTACAAGGAATCAGTAATTAAATTAAGTTATCTAAATTATTTATCCAAGTCTCGAAATAACTTTTGCAACTTCCGAAAATTCTATATAAAGGGATTTAAGAAAATATGAAAATAAGTAATTTTGTAAGCTGTAAAATTTAAATAAATTTTACGGCGTTAAAATTATTAATATTAATGTTAAAATAGTAATGTTATTATCTTTATGGGTATAGGTTTTCATAAATTTTTTTCAAGGGCTTTGATTAAGGATCCACAATATCTCGCTTCATCCCTGAAAATACGCTAGGTACTAGGTTCGTAGGTAGGCGTGGCCTACATCTCTTTTGTAAGAATCTCATAACCAAATGGGATGAGTTTCTTACAACCGTAGTAAGGCAAAGTTCGAGCTATTTTCGCAAGGCACTACGACTTTAAAAACATGAAATTTTGTACTTTTGAAGCATGAAGGGATTCTTGCTTAAAGTGAATGGATTTTTTACCAGGATAGCAAAGAATGAAGCCTGCTACAAAAGTATGATTAGTACTCTTACTATTATAGGTGGATTTTTTTCTCCGTGTATAGTATGAAAAGAGTATAGCTCGCGGTACAGTAAATAGTAAATCGAGACGGAGCGAGATTCTAAGAATTGCGTGTAATTGAATGAAATATTATAGAAGCGGAGAACGTCGAGCGGGTAGTACGGAGACGAAAAATAAATCTCTCGATTTATCTTAGTTATTTCTGTGATTATAAAGCGATGGAATTGTCGAACAATTATTCATAAGGTAATGGAATTCGGTCCTTAGGCTTGGCATACAGGAGATTTATGACGGATTACATTTGTTGACGTTACAGGTAACGTCAACAACGGTAGATATGGTAAGCGGTTGACAGTTCGGTGGACAAAGTAAATAACGGTTAGTATATTTCCCTAGTCTAATGATATTAAATTATACCCTCAGGAGCGCCTGACGAGAGTAAATCAAATTGTCCCTAATCTTATGCTTCCATTCGTTCGCAACAGAAATAGTTAGGTGATTTCTCAGGTGACAGATATTATTATTAGAAGCACCTATCTAATAATATCTGTGTTAGATTTTAACAACCAAAGTATCGCCTATCGATTGTGAAAATCGTACACCTTTGAGATCAGACTTCGAGAGTTCTGAAGTCAGCTGAAGAAATGGCAAGTACAGAAGTTCCTGTCCCTTGCGATTTCACTCTCGCTTGACCTAACATAGGAGCGCCTATCGGTAGGTAAAGCGCATGAGCTTTCACCGGGCGAGAGTCTCGCCGACGTGGCCAGTGGGACTCGCCCAGCTGAACTGAAAATCATACGCAGAGCAAACGCTTTTAATGAAAGAGTCAACAATGGTCGACGCCCGGAGTAGGGAGAGCAGGAGTGGGGGCAGCGTCTAGCAAAGCTCGGTAACGAGAGTCGGTGAATTTGTGCGTACGGCACGCACACGCGTATAACCTCTCGTCACAAAATCTTGTAACGATTCCTGGTCTTTTTAATATTTAATTTAAATTCTTAAGAAAAAAATACTAAAATAGAATTACTCTAAGTAGTTACTCTTGAAATAGCACCAACTTATGCCTTCATATAGGCTAGAATCAAGGGAGATGTGAACGTTTCCTAAGGGAAGCAAGTCGATACGCAAGAGATTTTAGTAACAAACATAACATAAATTTATTCAAAATCATTTATGAAATCAAAAAACGAGATCTTTTAGCACTGTACGGATACGGAATGACTCAATGTAATGCTAAAGTTGTTTCGATCAGAAGATTCGATATAAACTATGTTTATTTCATCGCATACCGAGCAATGATATAATTTTTCTGATAGAATTATTAAAAAACATTAGAAATTGAAATTGGATCCCTAAGTAAACATGTATCGAGTCCCTTTCTGAGTCCAATAATTACAAGTGGTAAAAAACCTTTATTTAACACAGCATTCATTTGCTCAGAAATTCACAAACTCTTTTACCCCTTCCTCGAGAGATTCGCAAATTAGGTACGTAAATTCTGCGCTCGCGAATTGGACGTATTTCAACTTAGAAAGATCCGGCGAACGGAATCACGTCACGATTATCTGTTTCGCGAAACTTGAACCCTTTTTTATATAGCAAAATTTTGGGCGATTATACGCTCTTCGAGATTTGACCCCTGGCCGGAACTTATCGAACCCTGCTTCGAACCGTGACTCGAAAATGTATTGGCAACCCCTTCAATTCTCCACAGCTTGGTACAGCGTACACGAATAATTGAATTTAATCGCGAGATACAAAATAAGAAGTTAAATCAAATCGTCGACACTTGGAACAGCTTATACGAAGATTTGAAGAAAAGCAAAAATCGCGGGCGAGCAAAGAAATACAAAAAATAAAATGAAGGAGGAATATCAACAGCTGGGAATAGCGTGCATTGATACCCTTTAAACAATGTTTAAGGATAGGAAAACAGAAACTTTAAAAGAAGATTCAAAGCTTGGAATAGCATACAAGGGTCTTCTTTCGGGCTATACCACATAAACTGAAGAACTGAAGATTTGCGATGCTGCGAACGTCCTCGAGAGAATCAGTGTTAGACCCGTTAAACTACGTTGCCCGTAGAGATCACCCAATGGATGCGAGACTGTTAAGCTGGTGCATTCGGCCCGGTACTGGACAACAACAGTGAGCCAGCGCTCGTCTTATATCCCCATCAAAATTTGCATCGTTGATTGGAGAGACTGATAGTGACGTTCCTATCGTAATTAGGCGTTACTGCTCGTCGATCGATATTTAATCAATCTAGCGCAGTTGTCTGCCGTGCCGGTACGCACAATTTTGTGTGTCTATATTTAGGCGCTCTGGGGTACGGTATAACCATATCGTTATAATCTCAGGGTCACGGGTATTGAAAGAGAATAACGGAAAGAAATCGAGACCAGATTTTATATGAAGAACAGTTTAATATATTTCATAAACAAAAATGAGAACGGAATTTAATAATCAATTGGCAGGATTATAATATAATCCTGCCAATATAATTAATATAATTAAGAGTTCAAATGTGTTACATAATGAAATCGCGTAGCATGGCAATTACACAGTTACGTAATTACGTAACTCAAATTTAAAGAAATCAGTTACTTCGTAATGCAGTAAAAATTAGAACTTAGTTTGCAAAACTCATTTAATAAATTAGGGGGTATTCTACTTTGAACGCTCAGAAAAAGAGTTATGTTTGTGAATTTTTTGTCAGATTATTATTCAATAAATTAATGTAGGGTTTATATAGCATAATAAATACACTTTTTATATACCCTAAACAATTTTTTTTCATTCATTTTATGCACTTTTTATATTGGAAAACTGCAGTTAAAGTCAACGCCTCGAAAAGTGGGTAGGTGTGCGATGTTAATAAAAACTCGTTAATGGATGATGTCAAACAAAAAAATCAAATAATTTAAGGTTTAGTATAACACCAGTAACCCATGGAACTACAATTTTGTATATACATGTAAAAATAACAGAATGGCGACCTAAAAAAAAAAACAAAAAAAAGTCGTTATATTTTTTGGTAGTTTTTAGCAAAAAAAATGTAGTTAAAATGAAAATTTTTATATAATTCTAGTTCCATGGGTTGATCTAAGTGTACAAAGTATGTGTTTAAAATTTCAAAAGAATCGGTTCAATAGTTTTTGAGATTTTGTTAACACGGAGTGTAAAAACGTTGTTTTGAGAAAAACGCGATTAAAGTTTTTTTAGATGACATAATGGAACTCAGAGAATCAAATACTCAAAATGCAACATTTATAAAACATGACAAATTTAAATATGATATTATGTGAGCACTCCCGAAGTAATCTAAATGAAATCAGAAACCATTGAACAATGAAAGTGGTCAAGCATGGCAAAGCGGCTTCAAAACCACATCTTTGAAATTACTATCGCTAATTTGCTATGCTTGCCAGAATCAAAGGCATCACAAAAGATCCAAAATCGGTATTTATTAAGATATAGTTCCCAATTAGCCCTTATGGCTTCACAAATAATTACGTACTTTCGGTAATCACAAAAAAAGAACCTCCTGTCGAATAGACTTCCAGAAAGAGAATGAAGAACGAAGACGAAGGCGGAAGTTCATTGACAGATGGACGGAAGTCAGTTATCGACCATCATGAAAATTGAGTCCATTACAGCCAATCGCAGCAGTTATCCAGGTCATGTGACAAGTGACGTACTTCATAAAAGTTCTGTCACTAGTCACCACTATGGCTAGTTAATGTGCCCTACATTTGTACTTCGGAATGTTTATAACGAGTCATAGAATGACAGCGCATTTGCTAAAGCGTCTCTAAAAATCAAAAGTAACATGTGGATGATTGATTGATAAAATATTGGATTGTCCAGGCGCCCAAGTAGAAAATTTAAAATTTTTCAGACGCGCGGGGTTCCGCGCGTCACAGCTATCTACTGAGGCAGCAGATTCGCAGTCTGAGGGGTGACGGGCTCTGGTGTCTGGTGGGAGTACTGACGACTTTTAAATTAGAGACGTCGTTCCTTCCTTCTCAATGAACTTAGATACGACATCGTAAACATCCAAATCCTTGGTTTCCTTGACATCCTTTATTGGTCGGAATGGCTCGAGGTTTACATGAAATATATTCAAGAACAAATAGAACTTGTTATATATTTTCACGAGTGCTTTGAAAGTTCGTGGTTTGGCTCTCTTTGTGGTTGCGAAATATCGACGACGCGAGTCAAAACAGCTATTGTATCAGGTACCGTCTAACTGTATCTTTGATGTTACAGAGTAAAATCTGCAACGTCACACCGCATTGTCACATTTAAGTATCTGCAGCAAATATTAAGCTTCTCTTACATGTCGATGGTACCAATTCATATCAGACAACACAGCTGCGTCCAAAGTTTCAGGCTCAATATATTCTGCCATTAGATTATGACTATCAATCAGCATAGAAGACTAAACCTCTGATAGTACATCACCTGCGTATTTAAAATTTGGCATCTCGAGATATAAATCGACAGTTTCATTTTTCTCGTTCAAATAAGATCCAAAGTGATTATGAGATAATACAACACCCGAAAGATCCTTAGTCAGATGAGCCATTCGCCGCTCCACGCGGTTATAAGCACTTCTTCCGGATGCGTTTGTTGCAATGAATAAGGCATCCAAATTAAAATCTTTAAAATATTTAATTCCATTCGCAATAACTTTGGCGTATCGCGGATTTTCATCAGGATCGCAATCAACTGTAAAAATCATGATAGGCTTTATAGATCCTTCAGGAGTTTTTATAATTGACTCAAATTCTGGTAACTCTAAAAACCTGTGTAAATCTTTGGAATGGGATTGGGCCGTTGAATATGAGTGCTTACCGCTGCGAATGGCTATGTATGTCGGACCAGAGTATGTAACAAAATCACGTTCATAATTTCCACTTGATTCTGTAACAATTTCTGTATATACAGAAGGGATTAGCTTGTGCTTTTCAGCAACAACCCAATCATGATCAGGAAGGATCACTTTATACTCTAAAAATACATAAGCATTGGAGCTTGCTTATGAGCTGCCGTAATTACAATTGGAACCCGTGTCTTATCATCTTAAGATAAAAAGCAAATTTGACTACGACTGAGAAACGATGCTACCGTTTCCAAATCTCTAATGCTTGCTCTACAAAAATCAGTATCTGGATGTTAGCGTTGTTGATTTGCGAGCGACCGACATAGTTTCAGTGGTACAGTTTTGGCATGTCGCTTCCCTTCGACACTTTTTGAGAACCTCGGAACCAAACGTAAGTAGCATGCACTTCGGCTAATTTGAAAACCAAGTTTTTTCAATTCATCCGGAAGTTCGTCTAAAGTTTTACAACTTCGACTAAGATCTGTCCTCCTTCGATCATTAACAGCTTCACCAAAGATAGCTAAATTCAAGATAGTTTTTAATAAATTTTGAGAAGTTTTATTCTTTTAACTAACCCTACACTCAGCGCGACCCGGATCGGTGGCTGCTGAGGCTCCAGAAAACATTAAATCTACAACTGAAAACAACTGGGCGCCAGCTAATCTGTGCCAAACCTGATTAGCAAGGTATAATGAAAGATGTTAACAAAACTAACGTGCGGAGAGCTTGGGATGGATACTCGGGCTGACCCTTAAATAAGTTAACATAAGCGACTACCAATTAAATGAATTCCAACCATTTATTATAACCAAGCAAATAAAACGGTACTTACAGTGATTTCGACGATATTAGTCCTCAACTGGACTTCAATAATCCTTCGAAAATAGTATCACGTAGTTAACAATACACAATAACTCGACGTTTCGCTTAATATATTTTCGATATCTATTATTCGTTTTTGATAATTGATATATGTTATTTAATATTTGCCTGGTACAGCAAGCTCGACTCTTGACGATAATAATTTTGTGAAGTACAAGAACTTCCTTCCGTAAGAACGATCGTCACAAGAGTGAGCTCTCCAAGGAGTCACCTGATCACGTAGACGCTACGCGCATGCTCGCACACGAGCTTCAGTCGACCAAGATCCACGCTCATACAGTCAGCGAGAGATCTGCCATACCGCGCTCAATTTAAATTATACACTGAAATAATCCCGCCTTAACGTCCACGGTAACCGAGAATCTACTTTAACTTACGGGTAAAATAACCTCCCGTCACAATTTTGTTGATCTTCTTCCAAACGAGTTTTTCCTGATTCCTGTCAAATCTTTAATTTTTTTGCATATTCAGGATGATCCTAGCAAACACCTAAAATAAAAAGCTTTTTAGCCTCTCTGCGTTTCTTCTGACGGATAGAGTCTTGTTTCTTGATTTTTAAGGCCTTTTTTTCGGAAAGCAAGAAGCCTTTCCACTGTTTTAGGTTTTTAGCTATTCTTTTTTCTTATCAGTTCCTTCGCAAGCTTCTTTGGCATCTTCTTATTCATAGAATTAGAATTTTTCTCTTCAATTTTGTTCAGGTCCTCTTCATTTTCCTCGTCATCTGTAGCTACAATATTCGCACTAGGAATAATCGACTCGACACTTCTGATTGCAGATCTATTCATATTTTACTTAGCTCCATTAGTCTGTACGTTAGTATTTTTTATCGTAAAATATTTGAATAAAGATAAATTAGCTTTTTAGATGTGCCCTAACGGTTTAAAAATAAAATTTTCTTTTCAAAAAGTGTAGATAAATCTGCAGAATTTTTATGCTTTTCTTTTTCTTTTAATTCCACCGAAAAACTGTTTACTGCATTTTGCGTAGTTGTTCCACTTTTCTCAGGATAGGCTTTACGATACGCAGCATATAGAAGCTAGTAAATTTCTCTTCTCGCGACTTTCATTTTGGGAAAACTGTAAAAAATGTTTCTGAATTCAAACATTTTGCTTACTTAACGTTGAAACATAAGAATGATGATTGCAAGACAAAAATTTGGTCACTGTAGTTTATCCAGTTACAATTTTAACTGATTGATATCAGTAATCGAAAGATATTGGAAGAAGAAGAACCGAATCCAGATCTTAATGATTTCACAGAAAAGCCAAAAAATGCATTCTAAAATCTATTTAGTAATATAGAATAAAAACAGAAATGTTCTTTTTAAAATATTAAGGGCATGTGTTACTTACCATATGAGCAAGTTTTTAAACCCGGTTTTTTTTCTACAATTTTTACATTTTCAAAAAAATTGTAGAAAAAAAACCTGGTTTAAAAACTTGTTTATATGGTAAGTAACACATGCCCTTAAAGATATATGAATTAACTCAAACTGAATTTAAGCCAAAAAAGTCAAACAGATTCAGAAAAAAATAGATAAATATAAAAATGAATTTCGAAATAAGAATTAGGAAAACCTTGTCTACACTTTATGTGTTATATTATGTATGTTGTTTGAGGTTATGAGATGTAAATTTTTCTCATTTTGTTTTCTATCCAAATAAAGTAGCCCTTTATAGTAAAAATGAATAAAAAAATTTGCAAAACACAATTTTTTAATCATTTTTAATGTAGCTTACCTTGTTTGTTACTAATAATAAAATATATTAATTTACATAGAAATACGAAATAGATTCGTAGAATCCATCGGTCAGTACGACTATCATCACTGCATCCATGCACATTTTCTCGCGCAACCGCTGCCGGCGGTTGCTTGACAAGAATCCCCCCTGCCATCGGTGCGTTACATCATATGTGAATGCTCCCTAATATATAAAGAATAGGATTTATAGAATAAATAATTATTATAATTTTGTAGAAATCAAGTGTATTTTCTTTTTTTAAATATTTAACAAATATTTAAACATTTCTAACATTTTGCAAATAAATTGTCAATAAAATTTTAAATACAGAACCAATAAAAATAACAAATTATTAAATAATTTACATAAAATGTATACTTATATTTATTTGCTATATTGTATTTTATTGGCAAATTTTTAAACTTCAAGTTTTAGCAAGCTTTGCCTGTTTCTTTTGCTCTAAATTAGTCTTTTTTAAATTCACAATTTTTGTCTTAGCAAATTGTCGCATTCTATTTTCCAAGTAATATTGTATTAAATAAGCTAACACGTCTTGACGTGTTCGAGGCAAGGAAAATCAAACGTTTCTTGTGATATTTCTGTCACAACTAAAGTAAATACATTACTTTCTTTGCAGTATTTTTCAACAGATTGCTCTACTCTTTTTAGAATTTTTCCTACGTTATCATCATCCTACATTAGTAGGATGATGATGATGATATGATGATATGATGATATATATGATGATCCTATTTTAGTTTTTGGGTGATTTCGTTCTCCGAATAAAAAAATTCTGAGCAACAGACATTGCATTGATGGAATTTTGAACATTTTTTGCATACTTGTCCGATCAAGAAGTACTTAAACAGTCTTTTACGATCATAATTGTGATCTATCGAATCAACAAAGTCACTGAAATCACAATTTTCCTTTGCAATAATGATGTTTAACTTCTTCTTAATCTAAGAGATTAACTCTTCTTTACTGTTATTGTTCTTTAATTTGTATATTTCCTTTAATTTCGATGGGGTGTAACGTAGTGGATTTTCACCTCTTTACTGATCCTCTTCCGAGATTGATTTACTGAAAATGGGAAGTAAAAGAGAACAGCTAGTAGAAACTCCACTAGATATAAATATATGCGAGTGAGAATGCATGTGTGAGAGTTGTATTAGAAATGATAAAAACTTAAAATTAAGTTAATACTGCTACGTATTTTGTATTTGCCACTTACCTGAACTTCGAAAGAACCCAATCTCAATTACTTATTTTACAGACATTTACATGCTTTATTATAATTGCCTACCGTCTGGGATACGTCAGTCGTCCTTATCATTTATTTTCATCAGAGATACCTGCGAGAATGTCTGTAACGGTCTTTATCGATAGGGGTACAGCAATTCCTACTATTTTCCCCTGTCGTTTTCTGTACAGTCAGGGCAGTTCTTGATTGGGCAAATTTCTTTCTTGAATTTGAAGCAAGAATGCTTTCGTGGTTGAGCACAACCCTTTTGGAAGTGTCCTTTCTGTTGGCATCTAAAACGAATTACCTCACTGCCCTCAAATTCGATACAATCGTCTGTGGCATTTAGTCCGCTCTGCTATCTTATATTATGTAGTAGTTTGTTGTTCGTTGTCTGTTTTTTTTACCATTACCGTTGCAAACGATCATAAAGGAAATAAGTTATAAATGCGAAAGGAGTTCGAAGTTGATAACTCTGTTACGCTTAAAAAAAGGAAAAACTAAAACTAACTAATCATGATCGCATTGTAAGATATAAATCGACGATAACGATCTTGTTTTTATTCAACGACATGTTTCTATTGTCTATTTTTACATTAACAACCCTGATTAATCCATCATTACCCCTGGTTTTAGTTGTTCTGGTATCAATCAGATCCATTTTAGTTGTTGTTGTAGTTGAGAGAGATATTCTAGAGACTGTCTTTTCCAAAAATGCTCTTTAAGCTGAATCAAGAGTCCGTATCGAGTGAGTCGATTTTGAAAAATATTTTGATAGTCGGGATCTAGAAGAGAAGTCAAAGGCTCTCCAATGATGAAATGTCTGGGAGTGAGTGGGTTGAGATCATTAGGATCGTTTGACATAGGACAAAAAGGCCTAGAGTTTAGGATCCTCCAAAATGAGGAGAAAGAGGATGCGGTTTAAGCATAATAGTTTCCACCCTAACGAAAACTAACAGGTTTCTTAATCGTAGATGAACTTGATAAATCTATGACAATCTTAATAAAGTCATACCAGGAACAGGCCATTCTACATGAACTAAAATCTCTTCAAAAGGGAAAATTTCTTGATTCCAATTCCAAATTATTGTCCCTAAACCCACTTTTGGAGAAGGGAGTCATTAAGGTTGGTGGAAGACTAAGTCATGCAGACATAATGGAATCGCAGAAACACCTGATCATTATACCCAAGGCTCATCGTCTTACTCAGCTTATCATAATGGATGAACACTATCGCAATTTCCACATTGGCCCGAGAGGACTATTATCAATATTACGTTTGAGGTTCTGGATTGTGAGCGGTCAGAGAGTTGTAAATAATTTAATCAGAAATTTCCATAATTTCCATAATTAGGAAAATCTTTCAAAGAGCTGACATTGCTTAGATAGCAAAGGCAAAGATACCATCCTTTTCTGTTCTGTAACTTCCAACGGATCGATGAAGCTTTCGACGAGCCATTTATCCTGGTCTTCGGCTATCCACATAGGTCCATGCTATCACAACGATGACTCCCTTAAGTATTGTGGCTCAGTACCTCGCGATATTATATCAGCTAGGTTGTCCTTGGATTTGACGTGTTTCCATATTGCATCAGGAACATTTCGTTGTATTTCTCCAACTCTATTTGCCACGAATATATTCCATTGTCCCCAAGGACTACTGATTCAAGCTAATACTATTGTAGAATCAGCATAAGTAGGTTTTTTCTATGATTAGCTTAAAGGACATAGAAGGTAAGTATAATAAACGCCTGAAAAATTTCTTGCTCGAAGATATAAGCAGGCACCATAAGCAGATTTTGACGCGTCGCAAAATTCATGAATCTCTATAGAAGTTGGATTTTCAACCAAGAAGAATCATGGAATTTTTAGCTCCTCAAGTTGAGAAATCTGCTTCTGGTAGCTTGTCCAAATAGTGCAGAGATCTTGAGGAATGGCTTCATTCCAACCAATTCCAAGCTGCCATAGTTGTTGCTGGATGATCTTAGCTCTAATTATTATTAATGGTGATACTAAACCCAAAGGGTCAAAGATTAGTGCGATCGCTGAAAGTATTAAGCGCATCGTGACTACGGTTGTTCCGAAAACTGTATATGATATTTGAAGACATCCTTGGCAGCATTTCACATGAGACCAAGGGTCTTGATTTTTTTATTTCCACACTGATGATTGAAACTGGTGTCCATTAGATTTCCCTCGATAATAGATTGTACATTGAAAATCCATTTTCGCAGCTCAAATTTTCCGGAAATAAGTATAGTACTGATCAATTCCTTCAGCTGTTTCACGTCATCAACCGTAGATCCTCCCGATAAGAATTCATCCACATAAAAATCGTCCTGGATGTATTGTGCGAATTCAGGTGATTGGGCCTGATTTTCGTTGGCTAATTCCATTCTGAAGGTGCAGGGAGAAGATGGTTCAATTCCTTATGTTTGTTGATGGTTCCACTGTAAAGAGCATGCAGTTCCGCATTTTTCAGAAGTTTGTGCTCAACAGAAAGGAATTTTTTTCAGCTATTTTCCTTGATTCTCCAAGCAAGGAGAAGTCAGCACGAAAAGGAAGGTTTACGATAAAGCGACCATCTTCTGCTCTACGGTGGGTGACGACGAAGTGGTCTTCACAGTCTTGTTCTTCTTTGGAAAGTTGCGTCCTTTTTGTATATTCCTCAATGGATCAAAAACGTTCAATTTGCGATGAGATATACTTTCCCATTGATAAACAGCATATCGATGGAAAACTTTTAGTTTCTTTAGGCTGCATCAGTAAGAGACCTTCTATGATCCACCTAGGGGTATGCCACGACCCATTGAATAACGAGCAGAACTTGTACCATGCTTTGTCCACAGCATCCACAGCGATAAAGTGACGATTGGCGCGCCTCTACCGGTCTGGCCTGCCTAACACATCTGACATTTGAAATAGCGAGAGGAATTTTCATATTATTTAATTATTTATTTAAATGAAGAGTGAATAAAAATGGGCGGAAAATATTGTATAATACCGAATTGTAAACAATTAGTGTATTTTTCTATGTTTGAAATTCAAATGTATAGAGTGATGATCGCAGTGCCACTGTTTTGCCCTTACCGCCACAGGCATACCCCTGGATCCACCCAAACTTCGTTTTTTGTAAGATTGGTAGATTTTTACCAAGTTTTATCTAACCTACGCAAAGCAAGTTCCAAAAAACAGTTGTTCCCAGAATCATATCGATTTTTCCTGGAATGTGGACATCCGTATCAGCAAGTGTAAGATCCTCCAGAATTAAAGGCGAATTTCTGGATATTCTTTGAATCGGAAGTAAAACGGTGGTGCGTTCTGTGACTATACACTGCACATCCACTCTGTAACCATTCACTCTAGATTTAGTAGTTGCATAGCCGAAGTGAGAAAATCTTACTGAAATCTGGTTTATTCCGGAGACAGGCAAATCAACTCTCTTCTTAGTGAGCTTTAGTAGATTGCATAACTAAGTGCTAATATAGTTTGATTGAGAGCCGGAATCCAGGAATGCTCTACATTCATGTGGATGACTCTGATTATCGAAAATGATGATGCGAACTGTAATTTAGTTGACTGTGAAACGATACGATAGCTGATGCTGAAGTCTGCCTAAAATCATTCTCACTCGCTGGCGCTCATTCTAAATTTTTGAGAGAAGATGAATTGTTTGAGACATTGTTGTGCCTCCGATTATGTTGTTTTGCAGGATTATCGACAGATTCATCGAAGTAGAGCAGGTAATAATGTTTTTTATTGCAGCGTATACAATTTCCAGCAATACACTTCTGAAATACATGATTACTTCTTAGTCAGTTTGTACACAGTTTAAGTCTTTTGACTTCAGCATATTTATTTGAAGCAGATAATGCGAGAAACTTCTTGCAACTATAAATGAGATGAAACTCTTTACATATGGGATGTGAAGAAACGTTTGTCGAAGCGTAGGACACAAACTTATTAGACGGAATCTTAAAATTTGGTTTTCTCGAAATAGCTTTATTTACAAGCGTATTGACGGATAGCGACTCCAACATTTTGCATCTTTCATTCAGAATGTCGATTAATTCATTCATACTTGGTAGTTACGTTTTAGATGTTACGACCCGAGCGAAGGGTAGTTGTTACGTTAAGATAAGCTAAGGGAGGATGAGTTTGCTGATTATGTCAGGGTGGTAAGGCCTGACTTTATTTTTATTGTGGGTACGTTGTCACTAAAAGTCCTATGGGGATTGCGGTATTCAAATAAAATACTAAGATTTTGACAAAAGGTAATTTATTATGAAATAAAATATTTAAATCAGTACAGAAATTTGATACATAAAATTTATGTTACTTCTCGGTTGAGAAGGCAAGAGAAGAAATAAGGGTTGTCGCTTGCGTCACGCGGAGTTGAGTTGCTAGAGTAAAGGCGAACACTTAATGCTACTCCACTTACTAATCGAGCGATACACGAACCTAAAGCAGAGATCGAATCCCCGTGAATGGAAAATAATCGACTTGTATGACGATCGTACTAGCGTTTAGCCGAAGGAACTTTGTTCACTACACAGATACTATTAACGTGAATTAATCGCGATCGTCGATGTTTTAAAGGGCGCTTTGCCTGGTCAATTCAGGCACGTTTCTTACTAACACTATAACCGCGATCATCGATGCTTTTGCCTAGCTAAGGTACTTCGGTCACGAGACAGTGTTAATAGTTTAACTGATCGAAAACAAATGTTAACCACAATCAGGGCTTTATATAGTAGATCATTTCCCTCAAGTGGAAGTGATCTTTGCAAATCTGTATTATGGCACGCGCGCTACAAATCTATATCATAGCACGTTCATTCTAAGAATTGATGTTTTATAATAATGAACATAGTTCCTCGATAACCATGTGACCTATGAATCTAATTTTTTTCAGGCTACTTTATAACAATATTATCTCATACTTGGACGAAGGAATTCCCATTTGGGACTGAAAAAACTGAATTTTCAGACCCCTAAAAATCGATTTTTTTTTAAATTCTTCACCATTTTTCCAAAAATACTTGTTTTGACAAATCCTTCGTCCAAGTAGAGTAAAATTATGTAAACTAAAGAAAGCTCTTGGTTAGATTGATTGCAGTTGATCCATTTTCGACTTAACATGGACACCGCGAAGGGTGTTTGAAAAAAGGTGTTTTGACTCAACGGGCGTAGTGCCTACAAATGTCAATATTTTTCAGTCCAATTTTGAATAAAATATCTTCAAACGTGTACAAATGGATGCGTAGTAGTTTGTTCTTAAAAAAATTTACCGTCTTTTCCAAAAAAATTCGTGAAAAAACCATTTCTTTCCAATAATAAGCGTATATAACCCCTTAAGAAGAAGGTTATCTAAGTTTGCAAGAGGGTCGGTATTCACAGGCGTCTGTTTGATATTCATATTATCACTGGCATGCTGTCGCATAAAACCACGAGCAATAGCTACAAGATTGTAAAAACAGTCTTCGAATGTTATTCTGGCTCCACTTTCATCTGATTTACATATTTAAATCTTCGATTTCTTGCTGAGCTTGTTGAAATTCGACCCAGCTATCAATAATTTTTTCTAACCTAATCTCTAATTCTAGGCAAAGTTCATCTCTTATTTCGAAATTAGATATGAAATTGTTGAACTTAGTTAAACGCCTTTCCTGAAGTTTGTGTTTTGGCTTGTTACGCGCCTGTTTAATTCTGTCAATTTTTCACTAGGATTTGGTATTAAGGTTTTGAAGGGAGAGAAGAGCATGTTGTTCGATTTTTGATAGCACACTATGGGAAGAAAAGGTGTAGAACATGTTAAGACTCACTAGTTTTTCGATAAAAGGAATATATTAGACGATGGAGGTGAATGACTATGCACCGATAATGGCGAATATTTTGACAGCACTGCAAGAAAATAATAGATTAATAGACGGACAACTGCGAATTGATACAGTGCTGACCTCACTTGACGATAGTTTTGGCGGGAATTATTTTAATTGGAAGAAGAAAGATAATCTCCTAATTTAAAGATTTATTCGATTAATAACAAGTTTAAATTATTTTAGTAATATCAATGCATTGTATAATTGTTCTTTAAGGTAGAGATTCATTTTTTCTTATAATAAATATGAGGAGGATCAAACGATAAAAGATTACTGTGAACTTTCTTATTGCAATTCAAATCATTCGCGCCAAAACTATCGCCGAGTGAGGTCAGCACTCTATCAATTCGCAGGTGTCTATCTATTTATCTATTATTTTCTTGTGGTTCTGTCAAAATATCCGCCATTATCGGTGCATATTTATTCATCTCCATTGCCCTTCTCTCCCTTCAAACCCCCAATACCAAATCCTAGTGATAAAATTAGTATCTTTCCACAGATTTTGACAGTTTTTAACAGATTTTTGGCAATTTTTACTTTCAAATTTCATGGCCCTTAAATTACCGATCACAATTGGGTATTTTTCTAGTACAACAAGTGACCACTACCGCCTCGTGATGCTTTGCTAACCCTGCAAAAAAGGTCAGATTGAAAAGCATTGCTTCGTATTCAGGAGATTTTGTATTGATGTCCGCTTTTCAACAACTTCGCATTGGACCGGAAGCCAATACTTTTTAATGCAATAGTTCGTATACAGGGTACACCATGTTTTATGCGGCTAAATACGTAAGTGATAAATTCTACGTTCAATGCGAGTTAATGTGAGACTTCGATCTTAATTCAATTGTACTGAATACAATTGAATGTGAAGTAGAAAATTCATATTAGATCGCATTGAATCGCACTCAGGAGACTTTGTCTTAATACGATTGAATGCCGCTTTGCGACAACCTCGCATTAAAAGTGCAAAATTTCTTAATACTTTTGAATACTTTTCAATCCGACTTTTCTTGTAGGGAAATCAACTTCCCGTGCCCCTCCTACGTCTTCATCTATCATCGTCATCTCAAAAACGTTGGAAGTGTTCTTTAGGAACGTTTTGCACCGGGCATAAAAGTTAAATTCACAATTATAAATTTCATTATGTAAAAATTGACTCTCAAAATTTTTGAATTTGAAAATTTTCTGGTCATGCTTAGTATTTTAGCTTTTTGGTTTCCCATGTAATGGAAAATGTTATTAGACTGTTTTGATTAACTATTTTGAGGGCTACCAGAACTCCAGTCAGAATTCCTGGACCTCTTTACAAAAATTTTCAAGAAATTCTGTAACTTTTGAGTTTTCAAGTATTTCGAAATTATTTTATTATAGAACTCTAGAAGTATTTTTGGACAGGAATATTATCAGGAACTATTAAACCATGCTAAATCTACAAAGAACTCTAAGAAATAGTTCATATTTCGAAAAGTGCTGGGGATTTTTGAAAAATCCGTTTTTAAAGGTTTCAGACGCCGGAACTATTTCAAAAAGTTATCAGTAGCAATAGGATCTACAGTCACATTAGTACTAGTGATGGTAAATATCGACAAAAAAACGTATCGATATCTTCCCCCTCCCCTCTGAATTATTAAAAATGTAAATAGACCAATGGAACATTTTATGGAGCGCATGCGTCAATACACATATACAGTGTATACATATACACTTACCAATAGAAAATGGGAGACGAAAATATCGATATATATCGTTAAGCAACAAATGTATGGATACTTATCGATACTGGTGGTGTATCGATATATATCGTGAAACGCGTTCTGTCTCGTAAACGCGAAACTACGTCTCACGATCTAATTAAATGCGGAAGGGCAGCAAAACATCAAATCTATTCATTAAATCGAACTGGGATTCGAATTTATAAGGCGCCAGTTGGATGTGTTTCAACACAGACAACGACGAATCCCACCTTTTCCAATTTAACCTGAAAATCCTATAAATAGAATAGCTAGCTTAGTCTCAAGGTCATAGGTACGAAGGGCACAACGGAATAATTGGAGACAACAATTTCTCATGAGAAACAATTAAATACATTTAGCAAAAGAAATATTCGAGAATCAAAATGAAAAGGTTACATAACCGGAGATCTGATAATTAAATTGATAATACGCAAGTTGATAATTAAATAATCGGAACTCGAGATAAATTAGTTCATAATACATGTGACAAAATCTAGTTTGCATTAATACATTGTTCACTCAAAGAATTTAAATAGAAAATTGGATCAAAAGTAAATTATCAAATGATAGGCGACTATCCGGTAGGCACGTTACGTAACGTTACAACCTTACCGAATATCGCTAAAACGATATTAAATTCAATACGGAACCGATAAATTAAGTCAAATGACTGAATATCTAGAAAACAAGACAGATTAAATGATATTAAATGCGAGCACTCCCGAGATCAAATAAATATAATTCAAATGAAATCGAGAAAAGAAAAATGGCGAAGCGGGATAAAGTGGTCTACAAACGGTCCACAAATCATCAAAATCCCCACTTTATACCACTTGCCAGAACACAAACTTCACTATACCTCTGCCATAGTAGGCGACGAACCAATTTAAATTTAATTTCTTGTAGAAATTTAATTTCTTGACTTCAGTTAAACTTTATATAAAAATTTGTGGCTTCTAGCCTCTAAGACTTTTGGAAAGAGAGTGAAGAAAGAACATGAAGGCGGAAGTTCGTTGACAGGTGGACGGAAATCAGCAAGCTACCATCATGGAATTTCGGTTGATTCCAACCAATCGCGTTAGCTATTGATGTCATGTGATTAGTGACGTAGTTGAATATCGTCCTGTCACCAGTCAGCAATATAGCTAGTCGACTTTACGCCCAGCTCTCGCATCAATAAAACGTTCAATAAAAGTTCACGAAGTGACTGAGCACTCATCAAAGTGTTCTCACAATTCGCTTAATATGTTCGTGGCGAATTGTGAGTATGGTTCCTTTCTTCAAATCCCCAGACGTGAAAATATAGAATTCGTTGGATGCGCGGGGCTCCGCTCATCGTAATAGTCCCTGAGGCGGCAAATTCACTGCCCGAGAGGTGGCGAGCTCTAGCGCTTGGCGGAAGTACTGACGGGATTCAAATTGGCTACGTCCTTCCTTCCTTCATGGCAAATTCCAATATAACATCCTTCATCTCAATTTTGGCATCCTTCATGGTTTCGAATGGCTCGAGGTTTACATGTCAAACATACGCTCAATATAAAAGAATTAGAAATCATAATAATTAGTTTCGAGAGTGCTCTGGATTTACGCAGCGGGACTCTCTTTCTAACAGTCGTATTACCGAGTGCAATTCAAAATAACGAATGTCTCCGGTGCCGGCTGTTAACTCTATCTTTTGACGTTACAGAATTCTGCAACGTCACAATCGTTAGTATCAATACTTTTGCCATCCCTAATTAGTACATAAGCTACAGCTCGATTCTTGGCGACCTATTGATAAACTTCATGAAACCCTTGTAAATAGTACATTTTTGTATGGCGTTTAAATTTGGGGTCTTAGATATGGTGAAGATTTAGAAAAGGTACAGTACAACTTCGCTAAGAAGATACTCACGGGTGGTTAGAGATAAGAATTCCGAGATGTAGGGGACCCCCACTACTGGGCGTCGAGCTTGGAAATTGCGCATGTGTGCGAAATGCGTGATTGAGTACGCAAATTAAGTTGCGTTTGGCTGCGACTCCAGTAAGAAGGCTTACATTAAAAGGTATTGAAAAATTTCATGTTTCCAATGACCGCGTGACAATAGAGAATTCTTTTCCATCCTTTTTATGTCCTCGCGTTTTAATCTCTCCAATAGTGCAAATTATTTCTCAAATTGTACCCCTTTCAGTACCCATCGACGAAAAGATTTTTGTGAATACTTTTGGATACTACAAAGCAACTTTGAAACACAAAATTTTGAATTCCTTATACATTCGCACTTTTAGATATTTTTATTCATCGTTTTTTGAATCATTATGAAGTAAAAATATTTTAAGAACACAGTATTATTCATTTTTCGTTGTCGGGATTGATTTTCACTCATATAGTAGTGGTGCAAAATAATTAAACAAATGTTTTTTTACGATTTTATATTTTTCAGATGGATAGAATTTAAACAAAGCGAGTGTTCTACGATAAAATGACGTATTGTTGTGAACATTTCTAATAGAATTTGCAATTTTTATGCCTTTGGAGCATATTTTAATGTATTAAACAAAAATGCGATTCTTCACTTATTTGAGGTTATTTTCGGAAGCTCCAAGTATCATTGAAAACTATTGGAACCTGATTTTTCTCGACGTCTATTCAGGAATTAAAAATGAAGGACAAAAAGCGTATTGTTAAGTATTGATAATTTTCAATACATTTCAATGTAAGTCTTCTTACCGGGACTCCATATCGGAGTTTTGCGACAAATTCTTGGGGTAGCGTGAGTAGTGGGGGATGTTTCCGAGCTCATCAAGGCCATGAATACTCTTATCGGGGTACCTCTTAGCGGAGTTGTACTGTACATGTAAGTTTCTATAAGAAAATCTTGCATGTTGCACTATGCACTCATAATTATACGTTAAAAATTGAAACAGGCAGTCGGCTCATTAAACTCAAAATAATTAAACTTACCCTAAACTGGATATGACTGATGAACGTTATCCTAAAATATGCTTTAAAAGATAGAAAGGAGACACAGAAAAAATATAATTGGGTCCTACAAGTAAAAAACCTCTATTGAAAAATCGGGACCGAGGATGTCTGGAACAATTTCTTGGCAGATATTTTAGAACAGAAAAAAATGTCTATAATTGCTGAATAAAAAAATATGCTTTATCAGAAAGATGTCAGGAGAATCCAGACGTCCTCATCATGTCGAATCTATCTACACCTTAGTTTATGTAAGGGACTCCAATAATATTTAAGACAAAGAATTTTTTAGATTTTTTAACAATATTAGCTCAGGTTCGTTTATTAAATGTATATCAAAGTAGGATCTCAGTCAAAAATAAAACGATAAAATTTTCAGAAAATCAACTCTGTAGCTGCGAAGAGCGTAAATCAATTAGCGACGAATACCATATCTTTGTTGAACGTAAAGCGTTCCAAGTAGAAAGACGAATGTTTATTTCTGAGAGACATGAAGTAACTACTGTTAAAGAAGAACGGTTAAACTTATTTAATAGTACAGATGTAATGTCTATAATATTGGCATCACGAGCCGAAGTCTAAGGCAAGTTCGATTTTCGGAATATGCTCCGATATTTGAGAAGTCAGTCGTACTACCTGTTACCGGTCAAAAAATGCTAGAGAAGTAGCAGTGTTGCCAACGAAATATGCCTTACATTCTTCCTTTGACTACTTTACAACCATTAGAGGTGTAAAGTAGCATACTTTACAAACTCTAGTGATGTAAAGTGAGCAGCTCAGAAATTGGCAATTTTCCAGAATCTACGGAGGCTCGGAAAATCGAACTTTCCGCAGACGTGCTGTGAAAATTATATAATTAATACTTCTCTTAGTTTACATATAATTATATACTATACATATGGGCCATTCCATATCATATTTAAAACTGAAAAATAAAATCGCCTCGAATAGTTTTTTTCGTGTTTTAGATACAAAACAAATAGACACGTATTTTCTTATTTCAATATGATATGCAAACTTTTCAAGTTACAAGTGTTTAAACATCTGGAGTAGAAAAAATTGGGTATTTTTTTTAAATATTACAGCTCGTAAAATATTTCCAAGAAAACAATGAAATTTTCAGGCAAAGTCGATGATTACCTACACTTTACAAATAGCGATGAGTGAAAAAAATATTCCTTTTTTTACATAAGAAATATGCAATTGATTTAAATAAATGGCATTTACGGAAAATGGACATCTTAAAAATCGTTTTTTCCAGGATTAAAATATTCTTTATAGTTTTGAGAATATCTTATAAAAATTTCAGCGTGGACCGTTGGATACTTTTTAATAGACAACTAATTGTTTAAAGTCGGGTCAGTTTCAAGCGCTTGATAGCGCACCGTCCATTGTGAGTGTTCGCCGCCGCGCGTTGTGCCAGATAAAAATTCGGGGTATACGGTGCACTATCAAGCGTTAGAAGGTGATCCGACTGTAATCAACTAGCTGTGTATTAAAAACTATCCAAAGTCTTAATCTTAAGTTTTCCGATCCTTACCGGTATGAAGATTTTAGATTCTTTGGCTGGAGGAATGTAGCGGACCATTTTGTATACCAAAATAACAAAAATATATTTATTTATCTAGATATTTACATTTACAAAATTATTAGTATTAGTGTAACGGAATTTGTGTAAAAGAGTGTTGTGTAACGTGTGATTATAAAGATACAATATACAGTGTGAAAAGAGTACAGCTCGCGGTACAGTAAATAGTGAATCGAGACGGAGCGAGATTCTGAGAATTGCATGTAGTTGAACGAAACGTTTAGAAGCGGAGAACGTCGAGCGGGTAGAACGGAGACGGAAAATAAATCTCTCGATGTATGTTTGTTATTTCTGTAATTATAAAGCGATGGAATTGTCGAAAAATTATCCATAAGGTAATGGAATTCGGTTCTTAGACTTGGCATACAGGAGATTTATGACGGATTACATTTATCGACGTTAGCTGTCTTTCCCTCAACGGTAGGTATGGTAAGCGGAGAGAGAGGTTGACAGTTCGGTGGACAAAGTAAATAACGGTTAGTATATTTCCCTTGTCTAATAATACTAAATAATACCCTTAGGAGCGTCTAAAAAATATTATTTATGTCGGTTTCATTTATCTCTTTCAGGAGCGCCTGACAAGAGTAAATCAAGTTTCCCTAATCTTATGTTTGCTATTCGTTCGTGACAGAAATTGTTAAGTAATTTCTCAGGTGACAAATATTATTATTAGAAGCACCTATTTAATAATATTTGTGTTAGATTTTTACAATCTAGAAGCACCTATGGATTGTGAAAATCATACACATTTGAAATTAAATATCGAAAGTGACGGTTTGCGAGAAATGTCAATTATGGGAGCGCCCATCAATTGATATTTCTTCGACTTTAGATGGTCAATGACAGGAGCGTCTGTGCATTGGCGATCCTTCTCGGAAGAAGTTAGTTTAGGAAATGGCAAGTATAGAACGCCTGTTCCTTGCGATTTCACCCTCGCTTAGCCTACCATAGGAGCGCCTTAGGTAAAGCGCATGAGCTTTCACCAGGCGAGAGTCTCTCCGACCTGATCGATGGGACTCGCCCAGCTGAACTGAAGATTGTACGCTGAGCAAACGCTTTTAATGAATGCGCTAACAATGGTCGACGCCCGGAGCAGGGAGAGTAGGAGGGAGGACAGCGTCTAGCAAGGCTCGGTAACGAGAGCCGGTGTAAGTGTGCGTACGGCACGCACACGCGTATAACCTCTCGTTACAACATTACTAGGGACGAAAGTAGATCATTACTCCCGGCGGAGGGGTTGCCGAAAAGGATGATCTACCTTCGTCCCGAGTAATGTATACTGTTTTTCTTCCTATCCGGTCGAAAATTCGTCGTCAATTTAAAACTTCTAATCAAAAGCGTGTGAGATACGTAAGATTCGTCTGCTTTGTAGTCGCGTCCATGTTTTTATTTACCTCTCTGCAGGTTAAAGAGCTGATATAATCTGCACGTAGCAGAAGTATGATATATTTGTGTCAATTGATAAGAAGGGAAGGGTTTTTAGCAGCCGCTAACATTTACGACCCGAAGGAAGGGTTTTTGGTTAGCGGATGCTGAAAAACTCGGAGCAACCAAACAATAAAAAACTGAATAAATCAGTCAATGTAACAAATACATTTCTAAAAAAAAAAGTCATAATGATAAATTGTTCGAATAATTGAATACTATGAATATCATTAAACAGAATTTGTAAATTAAAAAAAAAATTTTTTTAACTTTAAAAATTATCCAGTTTTAAATTTTTATCAAAAATGGCTGGCTAACTAACTTGACCTTTATTTTAGGACAATAAAAGAGTATACCAATGGCCAATCAAATCGGTCAATTCTTTCGAAAGTTATTGTGCTCACAAACTAAAATCTACAGATAGACAGACAGACAGACACATTGGTAAAAACATATTTTTCGAATTCAGGGGGTCATAAAATGTTGACATTTGACAAAAAATGGGGGGGTCAAATTTTACAAAAAACTAATACATTCTCTGATGAGAATGTAAAAAAACTATTCTATTCGTGTCAGATATATACTATTTACTATTGAAAAAAAAAACAAATTGGTATCGTATGAAAAGCAAAATTTTACATATTATGTAAACAATCTCATATCACATTTTAAGAATATGTAACGTCATCTTTATTTTTATAGTAATTTCCATTGATTGTACAATTTTCAATCTTCAATCGCTTTGTAGATGAGCCAAAAGAAAGTTTCACTGGAGGTTTTTTAATGATGTGTGTGGATGACTTTTTTTGATTATAATCAGTCAATACTGAGACAGATGACATTTGCTTTCCATTTCCAGAGGTGAAGTTGACTGTTTGCTGATTAGATGTCATAACAATTTGATGATCCTCTGCATCAGAGTCACAACAATCTTTATACGTCAATCCCAATTCAGAAAGATCATATACTTCATTTATATTTTGATCAGGAAAGTTTTCTTTACTAGTGGATTGTCTTGCCATTGAAGTATTAACCTCTTTGGGTCTATTTTCATGAATAATGTGACGCTCACTTTGTCTCTCATTTATTTATTTCCTAAATAAATCAAAAGGAAAGTCTCTAAAGTGGCGCACAATGGGCCCAAACAACAAAAAATTAAGTTAAGATAAAAAAAATTATTTTAACATAAATAAGATATTTGGGCGCCAGTGCTTTCTTGGGACAGTTACATAAATTAGAAAAAAGGCAAATATTAATAATAAAGATAAATAAATTTATCTAGAGACATATAAATTACGGAATTTGTATTCCAAACTCAGAGATAAAGATAAAGATAAAGATAAAGATAATTTTACAAGTTTCTAGTAAACTAATAATATCCCAAAATCAAAATATCACAAAATTAAAAAAATTACAATAATTTAACATAAAATAAGACACTTAACCAGCTCAGCTTAAAACAATCCGTAGAGAAGGAGGTTCGTGAAATTATAAAGCTCTGATTTTAAATAAAGATTTTAACAATGACTGACTTATTTAAATCAGAAAATTCTAATATAAGGTAACAAGTTATACAATA
The DNA here is from genome assembly GCA_900474325.1 of Synergus umbraculus. Classification (NCBI taxonomy): domain Eukaryota; kingdom Metazoa; phylum Arthropoda; class Insecta; order Hymenoptera; family Cynipidae; genus Synergus; species Synergus umbraculus. The sequence continues at coordinate 30,776 of UCOK01016918.1, forward strand.
ATTTAATATCAAGACAATATTTAAATTCAATATTATAAAATTTAAACAAAAGTAACAATAAAATCAATTTAACAAATTTAAATAAAATTTAAATTATAAATATTCATTCGCATGATAAAATTGTAAATAATATAAAATCTTTTTATAAATAATAAAATTATAGAAAAAAATTACAATCAATAGGTACAAAATAAAACAATTAAAATAGTTTCGACATTCAAAAAAAAAGAAAAATTTAGGATCTGGTTGAATTTAATTAAAGGGGAAGGGAAAAAAGATAACAAGAATAAAATGCTAGGCTTTAGGTCTTTCGGCATTCCGGATTATTATAAGATTTATAGACACATTAAGGTGTTACGTCTTGAATTTGCAACATATCCCTAACTTTAAGAGATAGGAGAAATAGACAAAGGTGGTTCTTCCTCGTTTTGGATAGAGAAAAAGGATTCTCTATACCGGGATGAGGATAACCGCAGATTTGAAATACTCTTAGATTTACAGGTTTATAAACAGTTTATTGATTGATTTACATTGACAGCACCCGTCAAAAAACATCTCGATCCGCATCTGGAAAAGAAAACAGAAACTGAGTCTCTGGCTCCTCCCACAGATAAGGTCGAAAGACGTGAAATAATAATCTGGCTTACCCAAGTTAGTTAAGGGTTGATGGTGTTGATATAATGACACTCTGGTCTGTGTTTGATGATTCCCGACTCTGGGCCTGGTATGACTTGGGTCGTTCACTTGAGACTCGACTAAATCATCGATGGAACTTGTATTTGGTTCAAAGGGTTACTTCCGCACAGAGTTTAAGACTGAATATTCTTTTAAGGGGTTGATGTTACTAGGTGAAGACTCCGGAGTGAACTCAAACTTTCTGTCAAAAATCCTCCGTTTTTATAGGCCTTTTCCCATAAATCATTTCAATTCGAAGATGGCAGCTATGCATAAGGGCACGTGCAGATTTTGGAAATCTAATTTATGTGTCCGTTCTTTTCGTTGATTGGTTCCCCTTTTTAGGATATGTTAAATGAGGTCAAGTGTCAGTTTGATTTGTGATCAAACGCGTAGGCGTGCATAGTGCATTGGCGTTCCACGAATTGAGATAACATTTGTTTTGATTTTAAGACGGTGACATTGATATGTTTATGGCGGAAAGTGACAGATCTTGGCGCGATAAACTAAATACTAATATAGTTTATGATATTTGATCTTTGTCTTAAAAAGAGATATTATATTGCGTATGTCCAAATTTACGAGTTTTCGTAGAATGTCACTTTACAAAAAGGGTTTGCGTTGAGGTCAAAAGTCAAGAGATTTTGTGGATTTGGATACATAAATATGTCAGATATTGAATCGCTAGTTTTCTTAAAGAAGGGTGGCTTTTGAACGAGTTCATACTTGCTTAAAATGAACGTTTAAGAAATAACAATATTGTTTGCTTAATACTTAATAGAGATATAATATTAATTGGTAGTGAACAAATGATAATCTAAATGCTAATTACTAGAATGGATTAAAATTGTTGGTCTTTTAAAGATTATTAATATATTTAAGAAAGAGAATTACTATTACGTCGCGGGGACGTGACAAAGGAAATAAATTCCTACCTTAGAAATCGATGAGACGGCGAAGAACAGATTTAAAATTAATTGTAATTGCGAATAATTTTTGAAACGTGCTGTCACATCAAAGTCACAAAGGTAAGTGACCGATACAAATTCTCATGTTATGTTAGCTCGTTAGCCTGGAGAAATTTAAAATTAGTGGAAAGGGTCGATGTGCGTAAGACTAATTTCCGTAATCGTTACGATCGAGAGAAGGATAGCCGATAAGGGTCCGTCTTATGTCCTTTCTTCTTCTTCTTCATTGTCCCTTATCAGTCGTCTTAGATGAAGATGGACTCGTAACTCCTTTGCACGGGATAGAGTGAGATGCGAGGACCATTCTTGTCTTTCAGGGCCGACTGTAGTTTAAGGGTCAAGTGGAGACTAGGATGAAAATTAGATCCTTTGATGTTTCAGATAAATAAAGATAAATAAGATAAGAAAAATAAATTGTAGGCTAGATTACCTATCCTTAACCATAGGATTTTATAGTAAAATAGCCACGGTCAGTCCTTGTAAGGGATGAGTCTAGAACTTGGAAGGCCAATATCAATCCTTCAGTTCAAAATGTACAGGATTTTAGAACTCTGCTTTGAACGTCAAGAGGATTGTGATGAGATACGATAGATAAGATAAGATGATCCAATAGGAAACCAATGTTGCTGAAGATCCGAAGATGTAGATGCTGATGAACCAAATCTATTAATAGTTGGTGGCCGGACCTTTAGTGACTTTCTCTCGGGACTGCAAGATTTGAAAATTTAACAAAAAAAAATAAATAAAAACATAAATAAATCAACCCTAAAAGTCTTTAAAAAAGTGACAGTCTTTTCGGAATAAAAATTATAATGAATTACATAAAATAAAATGATAAAATAAATAAAAATTAAACATTTTTTCAAATAAAAAAATAAAATGAAACGAAGAAGAGTGCCGAATTTTACCCTTCATGAGAGCACGATAGCTTCGAATTTAAACTAAAAGTTATCTTAATTTGTGAGTTGAAAATTTGCAACATCACAGTGATTCCCTGGAAAACAATATCTTTGCTTCTTGTAGAATCAGCAACATATCCAGCAGCAACAGTATCTGATTTCCAGCCACCTAATTGCTTTAGCATAGTCATATTAGCGCCTGAGTTTGATAATAACGTAGCTGAAGTTCTCCGAAAGCAATGACCTGTGTATCGCAATGGATTTTCTAACTTCAAGAAAGAAGCAAATACTTATAATTATTTACCAATAACTTGGCGATTACAAGTGCCATTCATATATTGTATGAAAAATCGATCAGTGAATTTATCTTTAGGTTTTAATGATATATATTTTTTCACAACTGGATAAAATAATGTTCCAATGACAAAGCTTCTATCAACATAAGTCTTGGTGTCTTGAACTGTCACTATAAATTTATCATTTTTATCCTCAACGTCAACAAACTTCATCTTACTATACTCAAGGGACCTTAATGCGCCACATATAACAAAAATCAACAGAACCTGAAAGTTTTAAAAGAATTAAAATATACAAGATAGCTAAAGCGTAATAAAAGAAGCACAAAAAACATGTATTTTTCATAAAATTCATGATTTGATCCCAAGTAAAGGCAAGTGACTTTTTTGGTCTATAATCTTTGGACTTTTCCTTAAGAATCCCCTTCAAATTCAGATATTTATTTATATCAATGTTTTCCTTTAATTTGAGCATTTTTTCAGGATAGACCAAACACTCCAAAGAGTGTTTGGACTCACTCGCTTGTGCAAATTTTCAAAGTAACAAATGAGAACATTTTCCTCAAATGTATTTGCCTTGTTATCATTTTTCCATCTTAGGAATGTTTCATAAATTAATGAGTAGCAGCTGACTGATTTTGAAGGCATTAATTTTTGGTTGATAATAGCCTTAGCTTCTTTGTCAAAGTCACGAACAGTTTCCTCTTCATTGGTACTTTCAAACGACAAGCAGTTATTTGGATCCATATTACGAAAAATACCTCTCGTTTTGACACGTTTTGATAATTTAGCGGTCAGAAATCCTCATGGTCGAAAGAGGGTTTCATTTTTTTTTTATTAATTTTGTTTTTAAATCAATGAAAAATGGCACGGGTAGGCGAGAGAAATCCTACTTTACAATTCTTGAAATGTATGCATAGTTCAACTGAATCTATAAAAAGTATTTAATCTAATTTCACTCAAATAAGTTTCAATCCTCAATCTAATTCGTACACATTAGACAACATTGAGGCGATCGAATTGTATTTGGCGCAATTATTCGAGTTTGCGGGATATGACACTTTCTGGTTAGCCTATCACCTGTAAATTATTATAATTAGCGGGATAAGTTGAGCTTGGGGGGGGATCAGCGAGAGAGCTTCACGATAGCTAAAGCAATTCTGGATTTGCTACTGGAAATATATTTCCAGTTTTCGCTACGTTTGAGGCCCAAACGAAAGAGCTCTTAGGTATTACTTTTCAATTAGTGGTTTTAGAAATGAAGTGCAAGGGTGATAGTGCTAATAAGAATGTGTCTACATGTGCTCTTCTTTAAATATGTTATAGCGTGGCGATTTCATCATGAGCCTTTTAACTTGGATTGAATAAATTATATGGGATTTCTCCGCTCTCGATCTTTGCTGCCTTGATAAAGGATGGGATGTTGTTGATCTCCATCGTTTTTCGCATTCAGCGATCGTCAATCCATTTTCTTTTGAGTCGCTTCGTTCTGCAGGGAACTCGATGCGTCTAATTATATTAGGATCAAAAATTCGTCCATTATCAACGATTCTGAATTCTGTGAGAAGGTTGCGTAAGTGCCCAATGATTTTGTTGTTTTTCAATGGTTATTCTATTATTTGAATATTTATTTGTTCGTCAATTCTAGGGCTTGTAAATTCTTATTTCGTGATTTCACGTGATTCGTGGTTTTATGCCTACTATTACATTTATATGCATTTGAAAACTATTTTATGCCAGATTTTTACCTGTCATTCATTTTTATATTTGATGGTGATATACGATCTTTCTTTGATTGTACGTATTTTTGCGAATCAATCCTTTTTGGTATAATTCTCTGTTTATATATGTATTTCATGTGTTATTAATGGTATTGATTCGATTCATTTTCTCGCGTCGCTTTGTAAATTTGAGGAAATTGTCGTTAAATTTAAATATTATGTAATAATATTTCGCAACGGTTTATATTGATTTATGTTCTTGTTTGCTTAAATTCGCATCGTATTATTTGTTGATATTTTGTGTCTACTATCTTTCGTGTGTCACGATCAGCTGTTTTGATTGACAGTTAGATTTTAATAAATAGTATATTACTCGTATTCTCAATTTCTTTTCTCAATCGCCTGCCATGCCAAATTATTTTAAATAATAACATTTCTTGTCCTCATATCTTTTTAATTTAGCAGTCGTGCATACGCACTGTAGCTTAGACAAACTATTTGGTTACAACATAGTATAGATATAAAAAATATATAGAAAAATATTTGGAAACTTAGCACAGGTGTAGGCTTCGGAAGCTACGACCACGATCGTTCTCAAAATAATCCATTCCGATGGAACTGGAGGTGTATGTCATCTGACTCGTCACTTCCCACAACACCAGACGGCGATCAAGTCGGGAAGTGTCACATCAAATAGCACAATTAATCCCTTTTTATGAACAATCACTGAAGTTAAACCATTTAGAGATATAAGTAAGAGAAGACTTTAACACTTGGAAAGAATCGCGAGTCCGGTACGAATTAGACAGGGCGTCTCACTGGTCTTTATATGACTTCTTTGCTCGCGAGGCAAAACCGAACTGAGTTTATTAACTGAATCAGATTATAACCCCAATATACAATATTATTGTTATTGTCTGCAACAATAACAATGACTACGTTTGCAAAGATAAGGGCAGGTATCGAAAATCCCAAGAGTAATAAAACCGGTCTGTGACAGGTAAACACCATCCAATTTAATTAACCTGGGCGAGACCAATTCACAATAATGATAATAACAAATAAATTATAAAAGTAATATTAAATACTACAGAATATCCAAGTTCAATAAAAAGACTGAATGGGCAAACGTCTTCTTAAAGTTCTGCAATTAAATTACAAACAAATTTTTATTCATGTTTTTAAAATTCATTTTCGGTTCGTTAGATGGCGCGCACGGCGCGAGGGAAAATTTTGTTTCGGTAAAGATACGCAGGGAGGGGATTCGAATTTTCGACCAAGATAGGAAGAAGAATAAATTTTGTAGAATTCAAGAAGACAATTTTAATACTGTAGAGAGAGGCTATTGTTAGGTAAGGTGAAGAGTACAGGTATGAAGAGTAGGATTCTGTGATTGCTAGGAAAAATATTGGGCAAGATAATTGAAATTATTGCAGGGGAGTATGTTACTAATAGCTTCCTCACCAAGACACAGCTGCTTACTTAGTTCGAAACTTTTAAATTTAGAATATTTTAGAAGCAGCAGGCTGCTTCACTAAAATTATTTACGATTAAACTCGATTTTCATCAACTAAATTGGTCAAAATATTTTTCTATAATGTAGATGAGGCATCGAAAAACAAATTGCAGTTATCTCATTTTTTAACATGTACACTTGAACTTGGATATAAGTCCCCTGAATTTCTGTCCTTCTCCGAAAGGAGTCGAAAAGAGAAGCGCCGCGAGATCGACAGTGCTCGTCTCGGCAATAGTGTCCATGGAGTCCATGGAGTATAGACATAAGGAGACCAAACTACACTGACATTTCGAAGGAGGGCCACTCTCCGGGGTAAAAGCAGGTAGATGGCCCTCCTTCGAACGGAAAGTAAAATGTGGCGAACGAGCCACTTCGAGCGCCGGCACTTCAGTTTAGGCTATCAAGGGACGCGCGGGAGGGATGCAGAATTTACCCAGCGTAACAGTGGCCCTCTTCAGAGAGGCCCTCCTTCGAAATGTTAGTGTAGTGCATTGAAAAACAAGCTCATTTCTGTTGCCAGAAGTTCGCATGTACGCATATACAAATTCACAATGTCACATGTACGTATAGTACAGAATTTCCCGAGTGAGGCGTGGCATTCGCACTTTAATTTGAATGCAGCAAAAAGTTTTTAAATTAAAAATTTCTGTATATTAAAGCGAAAGCGACAAATATTTGTGTGGTTTTATGTTTGTACAAGACTTATAAGAGTGGTGAGTTTTTTTTGTTTGTTCATTCTAATATAATATCCCTGTTTCGCAATCAATTTAAGCAATAATTGTACAATAATCACATGGGTGTGTGCGAACTTCTGGCAACAGAAAAGTGCACGATTTTCGTGAAGAGCATGCATTATAGTTTGGTCTCCTTATGTCTATAATCTATGGCGTAGTCACAAGTGGACAGTACCCTCTAAGTCAGTTAGCTCTAGTTCGCAAAGGGAACTGAAATGATAAGTGAAATTTATGCGCTAAATAAATTGATTAATAATGTCAACGAACTGTTCATAATGTTAAATTCAAAATTAATTGCGAAGATGGCTGACGAACTACATGTCATTTTTCTATTAATCTATTATTTTCTATTAATCTAGTCTATTTTTAATTACACTTTATTTTGTTATTTTAGTTATGAGCAACCCATAATGTCATTCCTTACCTCGTTCCTCTTCAATTTTCTCAATTCTGCTTTGAACGTCAAGAGGATTGTGATGAAATACGATAGATAAGATACGATGATCCAATGAACCAATAGGAAACCAATGTTGCTGAAGATCCGAAGATGTAGATGCTGATGAACAAAATCTATTAGTAATGGGTGGCTGAACCTTTGGTGACTTCCTCTCGGGACCGCAAGATCAGGAAATTTTACAAAAAAAAAAAAAAATAAACAAAAATATAAATAAATCGACCCTAAAAATCTTAAAATATTTACAATCTTCTTAGAGTGTAATTTATAATAAATAACTTAAAATAAAATAGTAAGATAAAGATAAAAATTAAAGAATAAAATAAAATGACGAGGAGAGCCTAATTTTACTCAGCATGAGAGCACAATAAGGGCAAGTTGTGGGGTTAAACCCAGGTTTTTCACACCTTTTGCGGAACACAGTATGGGGGCGTGGGCACTGCGAGAATCGGTGTCCCGATTGCTGACAGTTCCAGCATCCAAATCGTGACGTGGAATGAAGCAACTGGATGGAAAGGGGGTCGACATTTTTAGGGACTGGGATTTTTAGGGACAGGAGGGAGCGGATTTTTGGTTCTGGAGATGGGGATCTTGAAGGAGGACTAGGAGAGGTACGTTTTGGGGAAGGAACGGGAGAAATAGGTTTCGGGAATGGAGCAGGAGAGGCAGATCGGGAAGAGGAGAGAGAGTCATGAAGTGGAGTTGTGCATGGGTCTAGGTCAATTGGGGAAAGGTCGATGGAGTCATCGGAGAGGGGTGGAGATGAGACAGGGATAGGATAGGGAATAGGGGCAAATTCAGGGATATGAGAAGGATTGGAAGTGGGAAGAGGATTTGGGATGGGGTTGGTCTAGGTAGAAGAAGAGCGATAGACTTTGACCGCAGGATTAGGAGAGGTGGAGGAAGTTGGGATGGGTTCGAGGGCTGAGGCGGAAAGAGTTAAGGAAATGTCGCGAGGTCTGGGTGGTTGCCGACCTTTTACTGACGGGAACTGGTTCCGGGATCAAGTTGAAACGCCGGATGACATCCTCCCGGAGTTCCTCGTCAGTTGGCCAGTCGTGTAGGATGGCCATCGCAGGGACCTCCTTGGACGTCGTTAATTCATTGTATGTCGCCAGTAGGGATTGGAAAAAGCCAGGGAGACTGTCTTTGATTTGCTTCATTAGGCCCCAATACGGCTCCGAATGGTGGAGAGGATCCGGGCGATTCTCCATGATCTAGTAATCATATTACGAGTCATGGAGAGGGGAAACGAAAGATTTCAAATCTTCTATATGTGATTTGCCTATGACTTATCAGTAAGATCTGAAAGCTCATAGACAGTGGGTGACAACACTTTTGAGATTCAATAGGGACCAGTAAATCGGAGGCATAACTTAGCAGATATGTTCTTTAATTTGGAATAAAGAACTCTAGACCTAGATAGAATTAAATCTCCTTTATAAAATCGCAATTGTCTACGTCTGAGATTGTAGGATTTCGACTGTTTTTCAAAAGCTTGATCTAAGTTCTTGATTACCCAATCGCGCATAGATTGAATTCGAGTCATTCTATTCTTCGAGTCATTCATCATTCGAGTCATTGCTTTCTTTTAAGTGAATTAATTGGTTCAGGGTGAGGATTTTAAAGATGTATGGTGAGCCGTGTTATAATCGAATCTAAACTCTGGGATGTATTGGTCCCATTTATTATGATCCTTATCAATGAATGAAACAATCAAATTTTTCAGGATTCTGTTGTCTCTCTCCACAGGATTTTCTTGAGGGTGTTACGGGGGGGTAGTGATATGGATTATATTGAATTCCTGAGGTAATTGTTGTCGAGTTTTATTAATAAATTCAGTCCCATTATCAGTGAGAAGAACATGGGGAAGAACATAAGTCTTTTGTGTACCTAGATGACCAGATTGTGGTTGGTCATGTGCCTGAGATATTATAGTATTTCTTTCACTATCTTCAGGTACTAACTTCCATTCATGTAAGTTCTCAACAAAGTCAGTAATTAAAGTGTTGGGTTTGAGTGTGAATAAACTATTTTTAATAATTTTCCAGCTGGGAAATCTTTCGAGAAAATTGGATACGGCTAGGAATCTTCGGGGATACCAGGACGGGATAGGATCCTTTATTAAAATTATTTCTTCGGGAACTTAAGGTTCAAACATACGGAAGAGGGCATCTGGAACGTGATGAGAAGAACCTTTTCTATGAACGATATCGAAATCATATTCTAGTAAGGATAGCGACCATCTTGCCAAACGATCAGTAGGGTTTTTTAAGTTATGTAACCATCGTAGGCTACTATGGTCTGTTGTAACTGTAAATTTATAACCCTCTAAATATGGTAGATACTTTTGAATGAACCAAACTATCGCTAAACATTCTTTTTCGGTGGTAGTATATTTTCGTTCAGCATCAGTTAGGGTTCTACTAGCATAAGCGACGACTATTTCTTTTCCATCTACTTCCTGCGTTAATACAGCGCCTAATCCGGTATTGCTTGCATCAGTTTGTAAAGTAAAGGGGATTTCAAAGTTAGGACAAGTTAAAACAGGGACTTCAGACTAACAACGATTTATTTCTTCAAATGCCAATTGTTGATCTTTTTCCCAAACCCAAAGCTGCTTTTTCTTAAGCAACATTGACAGGGGACCAGCCAAGGTTGCATAGTCTTTAATAAATCTACGGTACTAACTTGACATTCCAAGAAATCTGCGGAGTGTTTTTACGTTAACTGGGGCGGGATAATTCAAACTTGGCTCTATTTTGTTGGGATCTGTTTGAAGACCATTTTCATTTATCAAAAAACCTAAATAGTGAACTTGCGAGCAACAGAATTCTCTTTTTTCTTGATTTATTTCTAACGCTGCGTCTTTAATTTTCGTTATAACTTTAGAAAGCCACTCCAGATGTCCTTTGAAAGTTTTTGTCACGATGATAATATCATCTATATAATCAAAAGCATGCGGTTCCATTTCTGGGCCTATCAGTCTATCTAATAAACGTTGGAAAGTCGCTGGGGCATTGGTGAGACCAAACGGCATTCATTTAAAATGAAACAAACCACACCCTGACACCGTTTTATAATATATATATATATTATACACGCAAAAAACGGTGTCAGGGTGTGGTTTGTTTCATTTTAAATGAATGCCGTTTGGTCTCACCAATGCCCCAGCGACTTTCCAACGTTTATTAGATAGACTGATAGGCCCAGAAATGGAACCGCATGCTTTTGATTATATAGATGATATTATCATCGTGACAAAAACTTTCAAAGGACATCTGGAGTATATATATATATA
>UCOK01016940.1:0-20669 GCA_900474325.1 Synergus umbraculus
GTCCCACCAAATGCAGAGCATAATCTTGGCACCGTGAATATTCGGTCTGGGCGTAGATGTGGAGGCATGTCCGGGCATTCCCCATGATTTTCTGCGTTTGGGATTATCGTGGTGGACCCACTTTTCGTCGCCGGTTACAATGCGATGTAAAAAACCCTTCCGATTCTGTCTTTGAAGCAGCTGTTCACAAGCAAAGAAACGGCGTTCAACGTCTCTTGGCTTCAATTCATAAGGAACCCAATTTCCTTGCATCTGAATCATTCCCATGGCTTTGAGGCGTTTCGAATATGCTTGTTGAGTGACTCCCAATGATTCTGCTAATTCTTTTTGCGTTTGGCACGAGTCTTCAGCAAGTAATGCCTCCAGTTCGAAATCTTCGAAAATTTTTTCTCTTCCGCCGCCATGCCGGTCCTCGACATCAAAATCACCGCTTTTAAAGCGTTGAAACCACTCACGACACGTTCTTTCACTAAGAGCAGCGTCACCGTAAACACTTGAGAACATTCGATGAGCCTCAGCCGCAGTTTTCTTCAAATGAAAGCAGAAAATCAATACTTCCCGCAAATGACGAGAATTTGGCTCGAAAACTGACATCTTCGATCGAGAATACACTTTTGATGCAAACACAAATTCACTAATGTGGTGATGTGGTTATGTTGACAGATGTCCAAGCTTACTGTGTGAAATTTTTGACCTGCCTATTTCAACCGGTACTTATCGCTGCAGTCATCTATCGAAAAACGGCGGAAGCAAAGTTGTACACCTAATAATTTCTTAAGTTCGTATCAGTGAAGTATGAAACCACCTAGTTTCAACCTCTACATCCAATTTTGTGGCATATATGGAGATTTTTTTGTGAGAAAGGAATGTAAAAGAATTGATTTTTTTCGAAAAAGGGCTCGACCGATATTAATGAAAAAAATCTACTCGCTTCGCAGACACATTCTCATCACAAATTGCGTTACGTGTTGTGCGCTTCGCGTGTGTACACTCTTCGGGACGCTTGTACCTATATAATTTTATGTAAATTACAATTTAATTAAGCTTGAGCGTCCCTATGGTGCGTGATATTTTCGCAGCGCTTTGCACTCTGGAGTATTTAATCAGAGTATTTTTCTACTTAACTTACTCTACATTTCCAGTAAATTATTTAATTAAAAAAATTTAGAGATAGACAGGCACATTCATAGAAACCTGTTTTTGGAGTTTAGAGGGTCTCTAAACATGTATATTTGAATCAAGAGGATAGGGGTCAAACCGCTTACTTTATAAATAAATAGTCAAGGGAAAATATGTAGATCTTTTTAAGGGTTATAAACATTTTTTTGGACGTCATCACGGCCAAACGCAATGATATATCGCTTTGAAACTTCAGAATATAGGAAAGAAGACACTAAATTGTGTTCTTTCATATATTCCAAAGTTTCAAAGCGATATATCATTGCGTTTGGCCTTGGTGATGTACCAAAAATTCTAAACAACCGGAGCATAGGCAAATAATTTTATCAGTTGTAATTTTCTTAGTATCTTGTAACGGTATGGCCTGCCGTTGCACATAAATACGCCTATATGTAGGCAACCATAGCTCTGATTAATAAAATCCATAGAGCGAAGATAAAGCGCCTGAGCGTAGACTACCTAAGCTACGATTATCGGCATTATAGAGAGCGATCAAAATATCGATCGATAAATGATTCGGCCGGATTTCGCTAGGCGCGCAGAACCCCGTCTTCTCGCGAACGATTTAGTTTCATGAGAGATTAAAAGACGAGCGTTCGATCCCAGCCGTCACTCGTCTTCGAGTCACTCAAAAGCATTGGCTGGACATAGTCCTAGCGCTTAGAGTGACTTGAAATTTTTGCTGGCTAGCAATAGCCAGGGATTCCGGACCTTTTTTTTTTACACGGACCGCCATTCTTCTCACCTGACGTCACGAGCAGCACACGACTCTTCGCAGTTCCCGATACAGTCTTCATCGGACTAGAAGAACTCTGTACGCTACTCCAGGCTGGGGTTCTTCTACTCTTTACTCACATATTATTTTGCTGTTGTTTTTCTAAGTCCCTTCGTACGCTGTACCAGGCTGTGGGGACTTAGTCTTATTTCGGGCTTTGCGACTCAGTTCGTTTCACGAGTCTCGCGACTTGGTTTTCAAGTCTCGCGACTTAGTTTTTCAAAATCTTGCGACTTAGTTTCTCGAATCTTGCGACACAGTTTATTTCCTGAGTCTTGCGACTCAGTTCGTCTCTCAAGTCTTGCAACTTGGTTTCTCGAGTCTTGCGACTTGGTTCACTTCTTGGGTCTTGCGACTCAGTTTGTTCTTGAGTCTTGCGACTTAGTTTATTTCGCAATATCTTCGCGTAAAGTTTCTAAGTCCGCACGTACGCTGGCCGTGGGAGTCGACTGATCTTTTGAATTTGCGGATCTGGTTGAAATCTTACAAAAATTCAAATTATTTGCGCGTGTCAATTTCGAGCCGTGCTTAAATCAATGTATCGACGGTGATTTAGCGACATAAGGGATATTCTCAAATGTAACTTCTCTCGTTGGTTTAGAGTTAGGGTTTCGTTCAGTTCTCATGCGATTCATGATCTTTTTAATTAGCTCGCGCATTTGAGGGTTATTTAGTTAAACGTGAGAAACTCTCTTGTTATGGGAAACAGTTTGTAAGTGGCTGACCTGTTAGGTTATGTAGAGAATAAAGGTTTTTAAACCACTATTATATGCGCTCAGTTAGGGGCAAGAGAGAGACTTATTTCTTAGGTCTGCGTAATGCGCTAACGAATTTTATTTTGTTTTTAATTCGAATTTGATTTTTAACAATGTCCTATCTTTTTTTCACTGAGATATTGTGGTTCGAATTTGAATCAATTTTGAATCGCGCGCCACATTACAGCCAATGGCAGAATTTCTCCAACACACACTGCGGCCCTGGAGGCCAACTTTGAGATCATTGTGCATATCTCGTAAACTAAGGTTGAAAACTGACAAGTAGTAAAGTTAGGACAAATGATAATTCTGTTACACGGAAATTCTCGCTTTCGATAATTCAGGTAAATGAAATTTAGGTAAAATGACGATTCGGTCGAAGAGAAGTTCTACCAAATGTCAATTCGTGCAAACGTAAATTAGGTTGTATGATTATTCGGTTAAACAGAGGTTAGGCCAAATGTAAATTAGAATAAACGGAAATTATGTTAAATACTAATTCGGACAGTTTAAATTTTAGTTACATGAAAATTCGGGAAAACGTTAATTAGGTTGAAAGATAGTTAGGGAACGTAGAAATGAGGGCAAATTTTAATTCTGAAAAATGAAAATTAGACTCAACGATAATTCTGTTTCATAGAAATTAGAGAAAATTTTATTTCGAGAATTTGTAAATTCGGTCAAACTATGTTTCGAAAAAATAGACTTTAGGAACAATGGAATATCGTTCATATAGAAAGCAGGTTAAATACTATTGCGGGCAAACAGAAATTAGAAAAAATTGATATTAGGGCAGTTGATAATTAGAAGAAATGAAAAATCGAATTTATAGGAATTAGAGAGAATTTTAATTCGGATAAACGGAGATTAGGTCCAATAATAATTCGGGTGTATAAATATTAGAGCAAATTTTGATTTGGTGAAATGAATTTCGGTCAAATGGTTATTATGTCAAATGAAATTTGGCTGATATTCATGCGCCTCGTTCGAAGTCAACAGTGATTTTTATTAGCGACGTAGTGTAGTAAATTGGCAGAGCTTATTTAACAATTGCTACAGAAGAGAACATTGGATCGCAGTAAAGCGAGTCCTTTGCTATCTACGTAGGACAACAAACCTGGGCTTGAAGTATCAAAGGACGGCAAGTCCTCTGAAAGGATTTGCCGATGCTAACTGGGCTAATTGTATAGAGGATAGAAGATCTTATACAGAATATGTCTTCACATTTGGGAATGCAGCTTTTTAATGGGAGGCCAAAAAACTAAGAACTATCAAGTGTGAGGAATTTGAATAAATGCGCCAAGTTGTCAAGCATATAGTGGGGACATCTGGTGTCTACATTTTTGTATTATATGACACGTGACTCTGCTCACTAATCAGTCGTTTTATTGCTTTCACATTTGTAACAATATTTGAAGTTCAAAGATTTAAAATCTTTAAATTAATTTAAAAGTGTTGAAAGGGTATTCCACAGAATTCACTAGTAGCTAAGCTGTCGACCTAACCTGATTTCTTGGGTATAAATTGCAAAAATTCCAAGATAGAACGCTTGAATGAAATTAAGGAAGTTATGGTTATTTGTAATTAAAATTATATCGTCTCTGATGAGAATGTAAAAAATGTATTATGTTCTATAACGGGGCGCATGAATATTCCCCAAATTTCAATTGACATAAATATCATTTCATAACGGGGCTTGGACAAGTTATGTAATTTGTTTTTTTTTTAATTTCGTGCGTATTATACTTCGCATGATATAGCGCCATCCTCTCCTGCTTATCAACTTTACCAAATTCATATAGATTGGAAACAACGACATGAGAAATGACCGGAAATCGTGTAGGACAAATGGAATTTCTGTTACATGTACATTATGGCACATCGAATTTCGAGTAATTGGAAATTAGGTCGAATGAAATTTAGGGTAAATGAAAATTATGACAAATGAAATTTCGGATGAATCAAATTTAGGTTACATGCAATTTAGGGTAAATAAAAATTATGGTCAATGGTTTTTAGGTAACTTAATTTTCAGGGGAAATGAAATTTGTCAATTGAAATTTGGGGAATATTCATGCGCCCCTCTATAAATCATCAAATAAGCAAAATTCGAACCTGATGTAAGGAAAATAAAGATTTCTTATCCTGAAACGAATCAATTGACCTATATGATTAATGCATTTAAGTGAAAAGAAAAGAAGTAAATGTTATTTGCAATTTTCCAAATTTTTATTTTCATCTGTAACTCATTAAACTAGGGGTACCATTGTGAGCACATTCTCATCATAGTTCGCGCGCTTTCATTCGCTTACCAACTTTCATCGCTGCTATGTACTTCTATTTAAATTAATTTATTTTCAAATGAAGAAGAAAACTAATTTACTTAAGGTTCCATCGACCTTAAGGAACACATTCTCATCAGTGCACATGCGTTTCGCGCTCGACATTTAAACCTTCTTTAAAAATATAAAATTCGAATTTTTAGCCAAATAACGCGAGATACAGATAAAATTATAAAAAAATAATTATTTATCTTAAAAAAATATACCAATTCTCCCTTAACCATTTTTTAATATGATGAGCATTTTTCTTTTTAATCTTAAAAAAATCTACTTTGTGGTAAAATTTTACACAAACCTAATACTTCCTCTGATAATAATGTAAAAACCATATAGATAATTTTCTCTTTTGCATATTATCTGATTATTTTATTATTGCGCGCTTCGCACTCGGCTATTTAAAAGAATATTTTTTAAGATTAAAAAGAAAACTACTCATCCTATCAAAAAATGATTAATTGAGAATTTGTAGATCATTTTAAGATCAATACTTATGTTAAGATAATGTTCTCTGTATCCCGCGTTATTTGGCTAAAAATTTTAGTTTTTGATATTTCAAGAAGATAAAAAAAATAGTTATTTAAATCAGGTAAGGTGATAAAAAAGGTATATTTTTCATACTTTGACTCTTTTACATTTTAGGAACAATAATTATGTTATTGATACTGTTATATGTAGATATCACGTTATTTGGCTAAAAATTTGAAATTTTTCAAGAAAATTCAAACTAGCTGTGAATTCGATATCGGATGTTCTATTTAACTATATTTATATTTTTTTGTGCTCATTTTTGAGCACTTTGCTTCCTCATTATGATAATGCTGCAAATCAATTTGCTTCCTCATAGAGGAAGCATTAACGATTTTCAAAATTAAAAATAATCATAATTTTCTTAAAATTCATTAATCATACAGGTCAATCGATTCGTTTCGACGTAAGGAATCTTTCTTTCCGTTACATAAGCTTTGAATTTTCATTATTTGAGAAGTTATAGTCGAAAAATCAATTTTACAAAAATTCAAAATCTACATAAAAATTTTAAAATTCAATATTTTGAAAAATCCTTTGGCACGTTTTGAGATATTAGTGGTTGCAATATACCCTACAAATTTCATCAATTTATCTACAACTGTCTTTAAGTTAATAGGGCGACAAAAAATGAAGACACACACACACACCCACGGATAATTGATTAGAATGTTGTATTAGACATTTATCACGTGAGGAAAGTTTAATTAAACGATTCTAAAAATATTAGAAAATGTATCGAAAACAAAGCTTCCCCTATAAGGAGCAAAAGTGGTTACACCATTCTTGTAAGACGTTCAAAAAAGAACATTTTTTATCTCTTAACTTTTTCTCATAACTTGTGTTATTTAGCTTAAAATTTTAATTTTCTTTATTTTTTTGAATTTTCGAAATGTTATATATCTGACAATTTTTGTTTTATCAAAAAAGTCATAATGATAAATTGTTCGAATATTTAAGTACAACGGATATCCTTAAACAGAATTTGTAAACTGAAAAAAAAAAAAATTTTCAAAAATTTTGAAAATTATCTAAATTTTTAAATTTTTATCCAAAATGGCTGGCTAACGAACTTGACCTTCATTTTAAGACACTAAAAGAGTATACTAAAGGCTAATCAAATTGGTCAATTCATTCGAAAGTTATTGTGCTCAAAAACTAAAAATCTACGGAGAGACAGCCAGACACATTCGTAAAAACATCTTTTTCGGGTTCATGGGGTCACAAAACGTGGAAATTAAAAAAAGGGGGGGGGGGGGTCAAATTTTACACAAAACTAATAAATTCTCTGATGAGAATGTAATAAATTATCAAAATTTAATATTATAATTTTGAAAATTATTACATTCTCATCAGAGAAGGTATCAGATTTGTGTAAAATTTGACCCCCCCCAGTTTTTGTCAAATGTCCACGTTTTGGGACCCCCTGAACCCGAAAAAAATGTTTTTACGAATGTGTCTGTCTGTAGATTTTTAGTTTGTGAGCACGATAACTTTCGAATGAATTGACCAATTTGATTAGCCTTTAGTATACTCTTTTAGTGTCCTAAAATGAAGGTCAAGTTCGTTGGCCAACCATTTTGGATAAACATTCAAAAAGTTGGAGCATTTTGAAAAATTTTGAAACCACTTTTTTTTCATTTAAAAATTCGAATGACGGCTATTCGTAATACTCAAAGAGTCGAACGATTTTTCTTAATGACTTTTTTTGATAAAAAAAAAATGAAAGACTTATAACATTTTGAAAATCCAAAAAATGAAAGAAAACTTAAATTAGAAGCCAAACCACGCACGATATGAAAAAAAGTCTAAAATAGAAAAATGTTTCTTTTTGAACGCCCTGTAGGATGGGCATAACAAATTTTTGAATTTCCTTAAAAAATCGAAAATTCAAAGTTTGAGCTAAATAACGCGAGATACAAACAAAATGATAAGAAACATAATTATTGGCCTTAAAAAGATCTACAAGTTCTCCTTTGGACATTTTTCAATAGGATGAGTAGTTTTCGTTTTAATAATAAAAAATATTGTTAAACAGAACCCAGCGCGAAGCGCGAGTGCCCTCATGAGAATGTGCTCCTTAAGGTCGATGGAACCTTAAGTAAATTAGTTTTCGTTTGCATTTCCTGTTGTAGTAATTTAAATAAAAACTTATAGGCGCAAGCGCGCAACACGAAGCGCGCGATGAGAATGTGCCCCCGAAGCGGGCAGATTTAAAAATTTTTTTAGATGGAGCAATGATAGATTTATTTCTAAAGGCAATAAGAACATAGTTTGGTTTTATAAAATTTATCAAATAAATTTACAACAAAAATATATATAAAAAAGCTATCATCAAGGAATGCAATGAGACGGTGAACAAATGAAACGTTCGGTTCAAATAACAAAAAATAAGAACGAATTTCAAACCAAATGCACTATCAAACGAACTTTTTTTTATTTTCGTTTCCGGTTTCGGTCTAGGTAACGATAGAATACGGTTATCCTATAGAGCTATATTTTTTTACGTTATCCTTTGTTGTTTTTTCAAAAGTGTCCAAAAATATTGAATTTTAAACATATTTCTTGTAATGTTAAGAGGCTATTGAAAGTGGGTACAGTCGTCTTACGATTTTACGAGAACGCCAGGTCCGGAAACTTACAATTTTACGAGTGAGGGATAGTCCCCTACTGCATTCACACCTAAAGTAGGAAAATTGTTTTCTCGCAGGTGATTGGGCAACATGGTTACGTAAATGTGTGTTAGTGTGGATAAATTTCGAATATGCGCATTCTTTTGTTTCTGTGCTTACATCGTCTTTATACAAATTTCATAACCTGAAATTGAAATATGAGGGACATGCGTACTAGATTAGGGAAAATGATGAGGTGGAACTTCCGCTCGTAGAATCGCGAGACAACTGTTCGCAAAATCGCGAGACGAGTGTATCTACTAAAAAATATTGAAAATCTGCATGTTGTGAAGTAAAAAATTCAGATCTATTTAAAATATCGTTCGCTATTTTTTGAAATATAATAAAAAATAAATAAAATATAATAAAAATAAATTTATCATGAAAATAAGATAAATTTCCTGATAATATTTAAAAATGCGCTTTTTGTACGGATTTACATGTTTCCTTGTTATGCTTTATTTTATAGTAAAGTTGCAAATACCGATTTCTTCAAAAACATACCTGTTAATACTGTTGTTTCATTTGAGGTCATGGAAAAATATTTGTTATTCTTGTAAAGCAATAAATCAAGCAAAAGATTTTCAATATTATTTATTCATGCGAAGTAAACCGAAAAATGCAATTTTAATCTAGTTCCAACGATTCATTCCTTCGTTGCAACGTTCGGGATTGAAATAATTTAAAGACGTTTCCCTTGTAACGATACCCAAATGAACTTAGCATGTATCACTCGCACGGTCGTATACACAGGTCTAGGGGCTCTAGTAGTGAGGGAAGCTCCCTTATTGAAGCTTCCGGTTAATTCCAAAAATTGCCACAAGTACATCAAACGGCGTGCTTGACACCTACTCTACTAGCGTGCTATATGGTAAAGTGGCAGGTTCGCGAAACTTTCTGGCTTACGTAATGGAACTTCCTCACCACGAGAGTCCCCGGACCTGTGTATACGACCGTCATAACTCGTAAAAAAAACGAAACCGAACCGCATGCTTCGTTTTATTCACTGACTATTATTATTGTATAAACTTAATGCTTCCTCTATAAGAAAGCAAATCATATTTTCTTTCAGGAATCAAAGTGCTCATTGAATGAGGAAACACAAAAATTAATACAACTTCACAGATCGTATTATTGTTATTATTTTGACAAGTTATAGTTAACATACCAGGCATTTAATACTAGTAATCTAGTAATATCTAGTAATATAATATACTATAATATAGTATATCTATAATGTACTAGTAATCTAATTTCTCTCTCTCTCCCTCTCATTACTTACAGTACTTGGAGTTCTTTTTTTCCTTGGAGGATCGTCCTCCCTCAAATCAGGAAAATTGTTTATCCACTTAACCCAGGCTTTCCTTGTTTCCGGCGACGGGTTCTCCTTAAACATGGCTCCGTAAGGTGTTTCAGGCGTGTCAACATGAAATGGCGATTGTGGAGTTTTATTCAAAATTTCACTGAGTCGCTTGTTTACCAAAGGAGTTTGCATAGTTGACGTCTCCTGCTCCTAAAATATTAGATAAACAATAATAAAATATCTATTCAACTATTATATAAATTGGGATAAGTTTTTAAACAGTAATATTTAAAATGTAATTTTAATTAATATATATTTTAATTAATTACAATATTTAAGAGCGTTAGATCTATCGCTCAGTAGGGATACTGATTTTTGAAATAGAATTCTGGGTATAGGGCAAATAACTTCCTAGTGAAAAGTGTAGTGTACTGAAATGTACAGAGAAGGAACAGGGGCACATAATAACAACTTTATTTGGACGTCCTTGATAAATACATAATCAGCAACCACCTAGGCTGATGATGAGGAAAACGCCAAGGAAACAGAAGCTTTGGGATCCCCGTTGAGATCGGAAGGGGACTCATTTTACCAACGAGAAGAAAGTTTCATTTGCCGTTTTGATAACTTCATTTTGAATTACGGGGACTTCGTATATTCAAATTGTCATAATTTTGACTAACCGTATCCATACATGGGCTGGAAAAGAATAGGAAGACCGTGACGGTGATTTGCTGAACATCGTTTTAATATACTCTGTACTGACGTAGGAGATCTTTTGTCAGATGTTGATTGAGTGTCGTTGAATATTTGTGTAATGTTGCATAAATTAGAATCAATTCGTCTAGACACAAGGAATCTTCATTTCCCTTACACCAGCTTTTAATTTTTATTATTTGAGAAGTTATAATCGAAAAATTAATTTTTGAAAATTGCGATTAACCATTTTAATGGAGTGCATTAATCACATAGGTCAATCGATTCGTCTCGATGAAAGGAATCTTCATTTTCCTTACATCAGCTTTAAATTTTCAATATTTCAGAAGTTATAGTGAAAAAATGAATTTTACGAAAATTATTAAAATACATAAAAATTTAAAAATTAAATATTTTGTTAAACTCTTATAAGAAATTCAACTAGGTATATAGTGGAATAACTATGCAAAATTTTATCAATTTATCTCTACGCGTTTTCAAGAAATTGCTGAATCGTGACACACATACACACACACACACACACACACATCAGGAAAATTTTTCAAATAATCATATTAGATATATTTCCCTTGAAATATGTTTAAAAAAACTTCTTTTAGGAAACAGGATTTTGTCACCACTACAAAGCTTCCTCTATGATGAAGCAAAAGTAACGAAAAGTATGCACTACGAAAAGCTAAGTAAATTTTAAATTTATCTAAATGTAAATTTCTCTCGGAGCAATTCAATTATCTAGGCTACATGATTAAAAAAGAAGATATTACTCTGACAGAATCAAAAGTTAAAGCAATTTTTAATTATACAAACCCCACAAACTAACATGAGTTGCGTCGATTTCTTAGCTTTGCTGATTTTCTGAGACGATTTATTTATCAATTTGCGATTATTGCCGATTTTTTATTAGCGTTGTTAAAAATAGGTTAAAGCAGAGGGCGATCTTCTTATCGCCTTCTGTGTTTCAAATTTTGCTTCCTCATAGAGGAAGCTTTTATTGGTGAAAAAATCCAGGTTCCAAAATGGGTTGTTTTTAACATATTTCAAGGGCAATGTATCTAATATGATACCCTGAAAAATTGTCCAGATGTATGTCTATCTATATTATAAAAAGATCTCGCCGCCGCCGCTGTGTCAGGAATTGAGAGAGGGGTCCCGTTTCCTTTTGGGGATCACGTGATCCCAAAGAGGAAACGGGACCCCTCATGATGTGAAGTGACTCCAAGAGGAAACGGGACCCCTCATGAGGTGGTAATCAGAAGGGGCCAGGTCTGGTGAATAAGCGGGATGAAGTAGCACCTCCCAGTTGAGTGTTTTCAAGTAGTTTTGGACCATTTTTGACGTGTGCGATGGGGCGTTGTCGTGAAGAAAAATCAGCTTCTCATGTCTTTCTTCATAATCCGACCTTTTTTCACGCAAAGCACGGCGCAATTTGATTAGTTATTGGTGGTAGCGGTGAGCATCAACAGTTTCACCAGGTTTTAATAGCTCATAGTAGACGACACCCTGCTGATCCCACCAAACGCACAGTATCGTCTTGCGTCCAAAGCGATTAGGTCTTGAGAAAGAAGTTGATGGTTGTTCGGGATCGACACACGATTTTCTTCGTTTCTGATTCTCAAAATAAATCCACTTTTCGTCTCCAGTCACCACACGATGCAGAAACGACTTTGTTTTATGTCTAGCAAGCAAGATTTCACATGTGTTTTGACGTCACTCCATCTGCCTATCGTTCAGTTCATGGGGTACCCCTTTTCCCATTTTTTGGATCTTTCCCATGGCATGTAAACAGTTGGAAATGGCCGGTTGAGTAACACCTAACTGTTCGGCAAGCATTTTTTGTGTTTGTGTATCGTCCTCATCCAAAAGAGCCTGTAATTCATGGTCCTCAACTTTTTTGGGCCGATTTTCACGCTTCTTGTCACTCAAGTCAAAATGACCGTCTTTGAACCGACGAAACCAGTCTCTGCAAGTTGTTTCCGATAAAGCACTGTCACCATAGGCCTCCATAAGCATTCGATGTGATTCGGCAGCCGATTTCTTCAAATTGAAGCAAAAAAGCAGAACTTCCCGCAAATGCTCCTTTTCTGGCACAAAACTGGACATGATTACTCAAGGAAAAATTTATGTTGTTGTATAAAAAAACTGACTATGTGCACTGATTTATGTAGACAGGTGTCGAACTCACACAAAAAAAGCATGACGTTTCTATTGTAGCTAAATATGTTCACTACCGCCATCTCTGAGCAAACAGCGGATTTAAGCTTATACACCTGGTATATTACATAAACAAAATTATTGTTATGAAATTTGATTATACAGGGTGTCCCACCACCTATACAACTCCCGGTAATATGTGGTAGAGCACAAAAAAAGAAATAGAAAAGTCCTCTGGCAAATTTTGATCTGGGCCTTAATTTGGGCACAGTAAAGCTTCAAAGTTGGGCATAATGAACCAATCAGGAGCAAGATTTATCAATCAATTGTGTCTCACCAACAGACACACTATGTCAACACTTGAAACACAAACAAATTTTTGCTAAATCTCGCTCCTGATTGGTTCATTATGCTCAACTTTGAAGCTTTACTGTGCCCATATTAAAGCCCAGATCAAAATTTGCCAGAGGACTTTTATGTTTCTTTTTTTGTGCTCTATCACATATTACCGGTAGTTGTATAGGTGGTGGGACACCCGGTATTATTTGATAATTTGATTATAAATTGAAATTAAATAACAGATATTCTAATTTTATATTGGAGTAAGGAATTGATTTAATGGGAAAGAAAATGAAAATAAGAACAACGTCATATGCTGATATAAATAAGTAATTTATTAATGACAGTAAAACCCTAAAACAATAACAAATGATTAATTTGAATAAACTTCGTAAACTAAAATAAAAGTATTTACACTATTTAAAGTTTAAAACTTTAAGCCGTTTAAACCTTAGCAACTTGGCTAAGTTTTCTTTTTTTTGAATAAAATTTCGCCTTTTAGCTTTAATTTCGCTTTCTTTAACGAACTGTCTCATTCTAAGCGATAAATAGTTGTTGATAACAAACCCAAGAACGTCATAGCTATGTTCAGCACATGGATATTTAAATGTTTTATTTAAAATCAGGTTATTACTTGTTATATCGAAACAGTTATTCAAACGGCCCTGTTTTTTAAAAACGATTCCAAACTTTTAACTAGAGAAAATATTCTAATATTAGTGTCTAAAAGTGGAGCAACTTCACATTTGGAAGGATTTTCGTTTGAAAGAAGAGCATTGTGGCATACAGGACAATATTTAAATAGTTGGATTAATTGCCCTTTTTAAGTAAACACAGATACTGGCACAGAAATATCACCTGCCAGACTGATTCATAAAAACAAGCAGGCATAGCATAATCCACTCTTAAGAATATCGTCTTTGTCTTCGATTTTTATGTTTAGAGGCTTCCAAGATTTCGTTTATGATAAGTTGCTTGTTTGATAATATGTTTTTTTCATGAAGAATTTAAGTTAGAGGTTGTCTCTCCATTTGGGACATTGCTTGTTCCGCTTTTCTAAACTTAGTTTTATAAACATTTTCTCGAAACCTAGCTAGAGACAAATATCTTTTCAAAGCTTCACTCCGTTTTTGAAGTATTCTTATATTTGCTCGTTCAATCGATGTGAGGCTAGAAAGGTCAATACGTTGTTTATTGCTCTTCTGAAATCGTATTATTTTCTGTGAAAGAGTCTTTCTGCCTCTTGAGCAGTAATCACAGCAGTCTTCCTTTAAATTATTTTTGGGCAAGAGCATCAAACACATTTTGTGGCGGTATGTGCCTTCATTATCAGGATCTTTCACAGAAGAATGTATAGCACCCCATTCTTTAGGAATTTGGCATCCTCTGCAGACATGTTCATCTATAACTTTTAAGATATTTTCAACGTCTTCACTGTTAAAAATTTTCCTCTTGAAACCAAATTTTTCCAGTTCTATCATCCTTCCAGAAATATTTATTTGTACTGTGAGATCCTGTGTAAAAATTACTGATTTTATGCAGACGTTTTTAATTTTGTCGCCCTGAACTTTCATCCCAATCTGTTGGCTAAAATCATTGTAAAGGCTTTATTATCACAGGACGAAATGCCAGGAGTATGAAAGGCAAAAGATTGATTTTCGAAATTTTGGATGGAGTCTAAAGGATGGGTAGGACCTAAATTTTCCTCCACTTCTATCATACGTTGTTTTTTAACCATTTCATTTTTGCCACTTGAAGCTAATTTTCTTTTCAGTTGTGATCTTCGTATAGGAAGGATGGGCTTCGAAACATATTTTGGACATCCAGGAAATTGATGACATTTCTTCAGCCTGGGTTTCTTATATTTGCTCTATACAAAAGAAATATTTAAAAAGTTTTTAGTGAAGACCAAAAACTGTGGTCAAATGAGTGAAACAAACAGATAATGATTCTTAATAAAGTATAAAAGTAAATTAAATATTGAAATTATCAAATGATTAATTAATACAAATAATGATTAAATTTAAAATAAAGATATCATTTCTATTTAAGATAAGGTGTTCGATGATTTTTATTAAAAAATATATAGTTTTTATTAAAATACAGTGTTTAATAAATTTTTTATATTTCTACAAAAGAATTTTTTAAATATAGATATCGTTTTAGTTTAGGATAAAAAGCATGAATGGTACTTTGTTCATTCACTTGTTTAAATTAAACTATTATTTTAATCATTTAATCCTTTGATAATTTGAATCTGTACTGTATTTTTACACTTTAATACTTTATTAAGAAAAAATGTAGATAAACCGGTGTACCAGCAGTCCAGCACACTGTCGTGCGGTACCACTTATATTTTATATCTCACAAACAGTTCAATAAAAAATATAGAAACATTAATTGCCAATTATTATATAAAAACCAATAATATTAATACCTTAAAATTAAACAACAATCATTCATTGTAAATATAAATATTTTATATTTATACTTGCCACTCCCAGAACAGTGACTCCATCCTCTGCAAACGTTTTTCGCTCCCAAAAAATATCTTCTTGAAAAAAATTACTCTCGCACACACCGTGTACACTTTTTACCACAAAATTTTCCCTTGGAATGGCTTTTTGCTAGGCTTTTAGATTTTCTTCATCTTTTGCACATAAAAGAAATGGAATTTTTTGGAGCAACTGTCATAACCTGACTAACATCCAGGGGAAATACACCGTATTACACCCCTTTTAATTATTTTAGTGCCAACTTTTGTATTAATAATATATTTAAATATATGGATGGAGCACAAAGTCCAAACTTAGGCAAGGGGGATGCGTCAGCTGAGTTGCGAAGGGGGCATGGAGCGGCCATATTACCTGGGTAAATTTTGAAGTCTCTTATTGGCTGATTTGTCGCTTGGCTTATGATAGGTAGATTTTAAAAGCCTGCACTCAAAATCTCAGCCAATCGAAAGCCAAGAAACTTCCCACGGTAATATGGCCGCCTATACACAGGTTCCCCCATTACTTACTTGGTCACAGGCCCCGCAGGCTTGGGCACCATCCGCATATGTTCATTGTAGAAGCATTTATTTGTTCTAAAAGCGACTGATTCATACAAAGAAATTAAGCTTCTTTAGATCTAATTTGAGTTTAAATTTCTGAATTAACTAATTTATAGTCGAATTAGCCTGTTAATAAGATCTGTTTGAGGAAAGCGATTACTTTTCTAATTGACTTAACTTCCGGGTCATTTAAAATATTGAACAATGCTTTTCTTATCTTATGAACATCATTTTTTTGGCTTATATATAAGTTTCTTTCTTTTGTAAAAGTTTCGCATTCCAACTTCACAGCTAGTTTAATGCGTCGGTTTCAACTTTATTGCATACCGATGCCACCGCGAAAGACTTGGGTGAAATGCTTTTCCAAAAAGCTTCCGATTAAAAATACCATCGGGTATATGCGATTAGCCGCCAAACTAGTGACGTAAGAAGAAGCTACCACTCTAGCAAACTCGAACTTCTGGCAATTGTTTGGGCCATTTCACGTTTGGGTTCGTATCTAATAAATATCAAGTTTAAAATTGTCACAAATAGTCAGACGCTTTTCTACCTCAATAGATGGACGAACTTTATTAGTGAGTTTGATTTTGAGATTGTTCATAGAACTGAAGAAAAATTACTTCACGTTGATGCGTTAAGTCAAGTACCGAATGCCACTTGGAAATGGTAGAACGTACGCGTGAATTCTTTAGGATTATTAGTTCAGAGAATGAGATCGTTACCTACCATTTTGTTGACATCACGCACAAACATACATAAACACAGTAATAAATAAATTCAATATTCGCAATGTGCGATGACACAATAAGTAAAAAATACGAGTTATAAACGAGTTGCTAGCAAACTCACGATACTTGATATTGCATCGCAAAATCCAAATACATTGACGTACAATGGTCCAAGGAATTGTTGGAGCCGAAGAGAACCAAATTATGGGAACTTCGTAGTTGTCTACCTCTCAATTAAGAAAATTACGTCTCAGATTTTTCTAAGTGTGAAAGAGTGGCGCCGTGTTGGTTTTATCATCAGGCGGAGAATTAACTGATTTCTGAATTAACTACTGATATATGCTTGTTCATCGCCTCGGTTTCCTCAATTTCCCTACTCTCACATAATAATGGGTAAGGTGATTGGTTTTTAATTGAATGTTAATGAAATTATGATTATTTGTAATTTTGAAAATATTTAATTTTTCATAAATTGGTTCAAATAAAAACACTAATCCTACAGGTCAATCAATTCGTCTCGACGCAAGGAATTTATGAATGATGAGGTCGGAAGATTCTTTGTTTCGAAAAACAAGAATTATATATATTTTTTAATATTGAGGAAAATCGTTAACGCAAAGTGCTCAAAAAATTAGCACAAAAAATATAAAAATAGTTAAACGGAACACGCGAGATCGAATTCACAGTTAGTTTCACAAATACAACATTTTCATGCGTCTTTGCTTATGTTGGAGTCATATGGAATCCTATTTGGTCTTTTGGTGGTCTTATGGGGTTCTAATGAGATTCTTGATACAGCGGCAGCGGTGAAATTAAGGGGTCACTTGATCTATGGGTTCAAAAGGGGCGCGGTTTCACCAGGGTCACGTGATCATGGAAGTCTAAAGGGGCGTGTCGTTATGGGGTCACATGATCGGTTGCCATGGAGAAGGACCTAACCTAACCTTAAACCTTACCTAATCTAACCTAACCATAAACTTTACCTAACATAACCCTATACCTAACCTAACCTAACCTAATTTGGTCCTATTCGGGTCTTATAGGGTTTTATTTGTAGTATAATAGTGGTCTTGTGGGGTCCTATGGGGTTGAGACCTTAACCTATCCCTAAACCATACCTAAGCCCCATTAGGATCCCTTCATGAGGTCACGTGGTTGAGATGGGGTCACGTGACCTCCTCGACCACGTAATCGAGAGGAGTCACGTCATAACCTCATGAGGGGTTCCGTTTCCTCTTGGGATCACGTGACCTCATGAGGGGTCCCGTTTCCTCTTTGGGATCACGTGATCCCTAAAAGGAAACGGGACCCTTCTCTCAATTCCTGACACAGCGGCGGCGAGATCTTTTTATAATATAGAAAAGGGGGGCTTCGCCCCCCTGCGCGCTCGCGGCGCCTACCCCCCATCAGAATTTTGAAGAATTTTTTGATTTAAGAGCGTTTTATTGAGGGCTTACAGGCGTTTTATAGGATTATTTTAGTGGTCCTATGGAGATCAGAACCCTAACCCTTAACTTTATCTAAACCTTATGGGATCTTATATGAGTCTTATGCGATTTTAATGAATGTTTTATGGGAATTTTGTTATTTTTATTGGGTCCTGTTGGAGTCATACGGGATCCTATTTGTTCTTATGGTGGTCTTATGGGATTTTATGGTAGTCTTATGGTATAGTAGTCTCTTGGGTCCTATGGGGTTGAGACCCTAACTTAACCTAACCTAATCTTTTGAGATTTTCAGGGACTTCTTATTTGGGTTTTATGGGGTGTTGTGGTAATATTTTGGGGTCTTATGGAATTTCTATCTTTTTGGGGCTTTATGTGGTTTTATTTTGGTCATATGGTGGTCTTATGGGGTTCTAATGAGATTCTTGATACAGCGGCAGCGGTGAAATTAAGAGGGGTCACTTGATCAATAAGGTCAAAAGGGGCGTGGTTCCATCAGGGTCACGTGATCACGGGGGTCAAAAGAGGTCACATGATCGGTTGCCATGGAGGTGGGCCTAACCTAACCCTTGCCTATCCTAACCTAACCTTAAACCTTTCCTAATCTAACCTAACCCTAAACCATACCTAACCTAACTCTAAATTAACCCAGTACCTTACCTAACCTGACCTAACCCAATCCGACCAATGATTCGAAAAGGGCGTGGTTTCACCAGGGTCACGTGATTATGGGAGTCAAAAGGGGCGCGTTGTTATGGGGTCACATGATCGTTTGCCATTGAGGTGGACCTAACCTAACCCTAAACCTTACCTAACCAACCTTATTTGGTCCTATTGGGGTCTTATAGGGTTTTATGTTAGTCTAATAGTTGTCTTATGGGGTCCTTTGGGTTTGAGACCTTAACCTAACCCTAAAGGCCTGATTACACGCTTTTAGGAAAATGTCCTTCTTCTCACTCTACCATGTGACTATCTCATAAGTTTGTCTCATTTTCGCACATTTTCCGAGTAAAATGTGTGGAAAATTTGGAATGAGACAAACTATTGTGCTATTCACATGGTAGAGTGAGAAGAAGGACATTTTCCTAAAAGCGTGTAATCAGGCCTTAAACCTTACCTTAACCTCATTAGAATCCCTTCATGAGGTTACGTGATCGAGAGGAGTCACGTCATGACCTCATAAGGGGTCCTGTTTCCTCTTTGAGAGTCACGTCATGACCTATTGAGGGGTCCCGTTTTCTCTTTGGGGTCACGTAACCTCATGAGGGGTCCCGTTTCCTCTTGGAGGTCACGTGACCTCATGAAGAGCCCGGTTTCCTCTTAGGGGGTCACGTGATCTCCTGAGGGGTCCCGTTTCCTCTTAGGGATCTCGTTTTCTCTTTTTGGGTCACGTGACATGTTTTGTACCTTAAGTTTGAACTTTATTATTGTTATTATTGTATGTGCTTGCATTGCTCGAGGACCAGCAATTTACTCAGGATGACCGAGAGTTAAGCATTTATATTTTGTTTTTTAACTTACAGCCGAAACTATAAAAGTTTATATAGAGGTCGGTAGGTATTATGAGAAATCGTTAGTCTTTTGAGATAAAGTGAAGCAAAGCGAAATCAAGCGTAAACGATCGAACACGAATGTACGCGTGTATTAAGCGAGAATTGATTTCGAGCGTTAGAGTCTGACTGATCGTGAACTATTTAAACCCGTTTAACGTATTCTGTTATAAAAGTTAATTTTCTTCTTTATTTAATAAACCATATCATTTATTCAACTTTCGTGTGAAGTTTGTTACAACCGAAATTGTAATTGCATTGTAATGCCTAGGCATACGCTACCTTGCTGATCTTCTATGTAAGAAAATTAGCAAGCAAAAAGATATCTAATTCTTAAATAAATCTCTCAAATATTCATAAAAGAATAGAAAGCTGAGAAAATTTAATACATACCTTAATATTCCTTACATAGATAGGAGTCATTTTAAGTGGAGTAGTTTTAGGTGGCCTCATAATTTCAACGGTTCGTGAGTCCGGCACTGAAATACAAAAATTTCACACCTTAGAAAAATGGCAAGTGCAATAAGCGTCTATCAAGTTATTTTGGAATTAACAAGATTTCAAGATATTTTGCATGATTTTAATGATTTTAAATACACTCAAGGGAAAAAAAGTAGTGTACGATTATGACTCTTGTGACGTTGCAGAATTCTGTAACGTCAAAAGATAGAGTTAACAGCCGGCACCGGAGACATTCGTTATTTTGAATTGCACTCGGTAATACGACTGTTAGAAAGAGAGTCCCGCTGCGTAAATCCAGAGCACTCTCGAAACTAATTATTATGATTTCTAACTCTTTTGTATTGAGCGTATGTTTGACATGTAAACCTCGAGCCATTCGAAACCATGAAGGATGCCAAAATTGAGATGAAGGATGTTATATTGGAATTTGCCATGAAGGAAGGAAGGACGTAGCCAATTTGAATCCCGTCAGTACTTCCGCCAAGCGCTAGAGTTCGCCACCTCTCGGGCAGTGAATTTGCCGCCTCAGGGACTATTACGATGAGCGGAGCCCCGCGCATCCAACGAATTCTATACTTTCACGTCTGGGGACTTGAAGAAAGGAACCATATTCACAATTCGCCACGAACATATTAAGCGAATTGTGAGAACACTTTGATGAGTGCTCAGTC
>UCOK01016990.1:0-10771 GCA_900474325.1 Synergus umbraculus
AATATATATATATATATATATATATATATAAATTCAGATATTCTTAGGAAATTCAATCATCGGATAAGTCGATAAGATTCGACAGGTTGACTTGATGCATCGAAAATCCATTGGCACTGCCTTAAATCTACTTATAGTACTGCATTAACTCCACAGAGTTTTCAGCCAAAAGCGTCGTAACTTGTCTAGAATCCTTTCAGAATATATTTCACTTGAGAATAGATTTAGGGACATAAATTTCATTCGAAAGTATTTAAATGAATTTACTTATAAAACCAAATAGAATTTTTGTTACGCCTTTGAATAAAACATCTATCGCCTTTTAAAACAAGAATTTCCCTATTTTTTCCACCTTTCTGTAAAGAAGGAAGGTAAGGTTGAAAATACTTAAATTCACATTTTTGGTAAATTATTCGTTTTACTGCAATTTTGTTATCCGTGCCGAATGTCTACAGCTAGATCCTGTTTCAGATTTCACTTCTTTCTCTGCACTTCATTTTACTCTATATATGTATGTGAACGAGCGTAACGAAGCGGGTACGAGGATAATAAAATTTCAAGATGTTAGCGACCGTCTCCACAAAACAGTCAGAGGCGAAAAAGTGCGGCTACAGAAAGAAAGAAGCTGGAGGAATAAAAGAGATAAAAAAACAGGTGCGCACAGAGACAGAGAAGGGTTCATCTCAAGGGGATGCAAAGAGGACAAGCACGACACGAAGAGTTTCATTAATAATGTAAATAATTGCAAGTCTAGCCAGAGTCACTGATTCAAGACACATAATTTAATGTTACTCGTTCCCGTATAGAAAATCACACTCTCTAGATTTGAATCAGTGAAAATTTCACTGATTTAATTAGTGATTAAGTATTTCACTGATCAATTCAGTAATTAGTCCACTGATTGTCAGGAGTTCTTACTAATTTAATTAGTGAACCGA
This sequence comes from Synergus umbraculus, assembly GCA_900474325.1. Classification (NCBI taxonomy): domain Eukaryota; kingdom Metazoa; phylum Arthropoda; class Insecta; order Hymenoptera; family Cynipidae; genus Synergus; species Synergus umbraculus. Next base: position 939 of record UCOK01016990.1, read on the forward strand.
TATTCACTATAAAAGGTGTACAAATGCTGCCAACTATCGGTCCACATTATTCCTTTGTACTGATTCAATCAGTAACTTTTCACTGATTATCAATGATCGGATTCTAGCTATTTGCTCTCTAAATTTGAATCAGTGAAAATTTCACTGATTTAATTAGTGATTAAGTATTCCACTGATGAATCAGTGATTTGAGACTTTTCACTGATCAATTCAGTAATTAGTCCACTGATTATCAGTGGACTAATTAGAAATTTCAATAAAGTGTACAAGTGCTGCCAACTATCGGTCCACATTATTCCTTTGTACTGATTCAATCAGTGACTTCAATTAGTGATGAAGTATTTCACTGAATGAATCAGTAACTTTTCACTGATTATCAGTGACCGGATTCTAGCTATTTGAATCAGTGAGATTTCACTGTCAATCAGTGACTTTTTACTGATTCAGATTTAGAGGGCAAGAATCTCTCGTAAAAAATAATAATTAAACAATAATTCAGTACAATTTTTGCAGGAAAATCGATATTTTTCCCTTTATATTATTTTATTTTTATTACCACAATTTTTTAATAACAAAAATGGTTTAATAAGATTTATGTCTGTTATTATTGTTAACAGCGCTGTTTTTAGCTGTCCCTTTAATTTGTCATATTGTGAATCAGCATTATCAAGTTATTGTGCACTACTCCATTAAATAGAGTAAACCTCCCGCTGCAAAACTTGCACGTACAACTAGTTCCGACATCACGCACCGGCAGGCTTGTCAACCACTTCCGGTGTCGTATAAACGTGTCTCAACCTCGGCAAAGCGAAGGTTCAAGTGAAAACTAATTTGCTTCGTGAATTAGTGTTCGCATGAGATATAATTGCTTGAATTTTTAATAAAGTTACTGGCAAATATCATTCGCGCGCTCAGCATCACAGGATTAGTTTATCGAATCTCTTTTTTTAGATTCTATAAAACCCCTTAACTGGTAAAAAGAAAGTAAAAAGAAATTATTCTGAAGAAAAGTCGAGCAATTTCAAAAAAACCAATCAGGTTTCAACAACAATGTGCTCGATATTTTCGAGATATATAGTAACATCAATTTTTTTAAGATAGATTAATTTCAACTAATTAAATGAATATCAACGCTGAGAAAATTATTAACGATTGGATTAAAGTTCCAGACGTCTAGACTGACGAATTTTTTTTATTTTATTGTTTTTTACATTTATTGGATTAAGAATATCAAAAAGAAGTTCCAAAAATCATTTTATTGTATTTCTATTGACTTTGCTCGGGATTTTAAGAGATTTCATGGGATTATACAAAGTTGTAAAGGATTTTATTAATTTTAAGGGATAAAATGACTTTAAAATATTTTTAAAATTGTTAAAGAGTTCTATAAGAGGTTTTATTTCATTTTAGAGATTTTTATAAATTCTTAAAACAGTTCTAAAAATTGTTGAGACAATTTTATCGATTTCAGGAGATTTCAAGGGTTTATAGAGAATTTCAATAGAATTCAAAAAATTTTCAACAGATTTCAAGCCATTTAAAATGATTTTAAGGAAGTTCAAAGAATTTAAGGAGATTTCAAGATCTTTCATGAAATCCCAAGGGATTTCAAAATATTTTAAATGATGTTAAGGATTTAGTAGGGATTAAAGAGGATTTAAAAGAATACAAAAAATTTCAAGGGATTTACCCAAATTTGGTACATATTTAAAATGTTTTTATAAAAAAATTTCTTGAAATCCCTTCAAAATCAATAAAATCAAATAAAATCACATAAAACCAAATAAAATTAAATATTTCAGAGACTTTTATAAATTCTTAAAACAGTTCAAAGATTTTTGAGACAATTTTATCGATTTAACGAGATTTGAAGGCACTTTTAAGAATCTCATTTTCATGAGAATTCTAAGTGATTGAAGGGATTTCTAAAGATTTCTAGGGTTTATAAAGAATTTAAATAAATTTCAACAGAATTCAAAAAATTTTCAACAGATTTCAAGATCTTTCATGAAATCTTAATGAATCCTAAGGGATTTCGAAATATTTTAAACGATCTGAAAATATTTTAAATGATTTTAAGGATTTAGTAGGGATTCAAGTGGATTTACAATTATTCAAGGATTTAAAAAGAATTCAGAAAATTTCAAAATTTTGGGATATACCCAAAGTTTCTAAATATTTAAAATGTTTTTATTAAAAAAATATCTTGAAATCTCATCAAATTCCTTCAAATTCGTTAAAATCAGCTAAAATGTCATGATATCTTGTGAAATCTCTTGAGATCCCTTGAAATTCTATGAAATCTCTTACACTGAGAAAAAAATACTCGGAAATCAATAAATATACTTTTGAATCAATAATTCTCTTCCAAAAGCAGATATTTTATTGATTCAACTTTAAAATGTATAATATCAATATGGAAATGATGTACTCTTTTTTCATTAAAAATTAATTTGAGTCAATAAAATATCTGCTTTTGGAAGAGATTTATTGATTCAAAAGTATATTTATTGATATTTCCAAGTATTTTTTTCTCAGTGTAAAATCGCGGGTATCAGGAAAATTTCCGCTAATCAATAAATACGAATTCAAAGTTTTGGAAACTGAAAAATTTGTATAGTTGATATTTTTATTCCAATAAAAAGAAAATCATCAGTGTCTAAACATCTTAAACTTCAACCAAAATTGACGGAGATTGCCGATATTAAATACAGAAATTTTAATATTTCAAAAATGGATTATACGGATTCGTGATATTTAAAAAGTGTGTTGATCGTTCTATATTATTATTATACCAAATAGGAAAGAGGGTGAGCAAAGGTTAAGTCGATATTCAGGAATAGAATGGGTTCAGAGGGTAAATGGTAACTCTGCTGCACAGATTATGCACCCCGTGTCGTGCAGTATCTCCCGGAAGCAGGTGTTCTGTTGATAACGTGCTGAGGTTCGGCACTTGATTCGTGTTGATATATGCATCGCCTCACTGTATTCATTTCAGTCCGTTTCAATCAAATAAATCGATTGCCAGCTATCGAGCTTTAAACCAGCTTAGTCTTATAAGTATGTTATCTATAATTATACTCAACTCAAAATATAATAACATACTCTCCCACTTTAATAATAATAACATAATCTCACATTCAATATTCAAAACTTTTAATTAAATAATTAATAGTTTAATAATTAAATAATTAAAAGTTTAAGATTAAATTCAAGCGTTTCGAATAACTGAAAAATGAAATGAATCTAAAATATGCCTTACTGAAGAAAAATCGTGTTTTTTGTTTCAGGTGAGTCCAGATTGGCAATGTTTCCAATGGGTAAGAATAAAAAAATGTTTAAATGTAGGATATTTATAAGGGTATTTACGTAAAAAAGACTAAACAGAAGAGAAAGGTAAATTTCGCATTGAGGCAATGATCGTTTCAATGATAGTCTAATATTTTTTTCCACAAAGAGAGATAAAGACTTCTGTCTTTTATCTTCTTCGGTACTTCAATACCACTTCTTTCGTCTGTGGAAGTTCGCTCTTTTATCTGTCTTTCCTAAAGTGGAAAACTCAAACTCTCCGAGGAATTCCAAGGACCGTCTCATTCTTCTTTTGGTGAAATGGAAAAATATAGAAGTTAGAAAAAGCATTCTAGAAGATTCGAAGCTTTTCGTGACGGGACATATTTCATCGTTCGCAGCTGAAGATCTTCCTTCGAAACCTTCTAAGGAATGAGCAAGATTCTAAGGTCCAGAAAGGTTCATAAAGTGGACTTTATGAACGAATTCTGGAACAGTAATAACTGTTCTGCAGACCTGTTACTTATTTAGAAACTCAAATAAAATTTACTGGACCCTCTAAAGAGACTTAAACTTTTCTTATTCATCAAATCAAATTAATTCTCGAATCTGTTAATTTATACAGTGAAATCCTTGGAAATTTAATTTATTATTAAAAGCTTTGGATATATTTTCACAGAACAACAGCCATTCTCATAATTGGGGTGAGAACACTCTCCATTTAGTGGCATCTGTAACTGCTCCCACCAATTACCACGTTATCTGTGGCTATCGGACTTTTGATAAAAAATTCAATTTTAGAGAGCTTTGTGCTCGTTTTCCGATTATTTTTTATCACTAAACCATTAAAGATAAATTGTCATATCCATCCAGTGTCCATGCAAGTGTCGCGGTCACACGACTGGTGCTTTCATTCCAGATTAAACGAATTTAGATACATTCTTTTTTCACCAAAAAAGAATGATGATTGAATATTTTTGTTAGTTTTTTTCTAAAAATGATTCTTTTGATAGCCATACTAAACGAGAGTGGATGAAAAAAAAGGTGAGGGGTCATGCGAATCGTTTAGGGTAGTCTAGATGAGTTTTTTCCTCACCGAAGGCGAAAGGGGCTTCCGGAAGCTGAGAGTGAAAGAATTGACACAGTGACAGGAATGAGCAGGAGTTTGGTCGGAGCTAAGGGTGCAAATCGCTAAGATAGATGAAGGCAAGCCCAGAATCCCGCTAATAATCCATCCATTTATCCCTTATCGCTAAGAATATCGAATTCCCTACAGAGATCCCTCCCTTTCTCTCCCTGTGTCAATTTTTCCTCTTTCATCTTAGAGAAGCATCTGATTTCACGCTTAGTCACTTTCCGATCAACACTATTTTGTCAATACCTGACATTTAATTGATAAATGCCAACATTTATCAAAATTAGATTCACAGCTGAGAGTAACAAATTGATAACAATTTCATGTGACTTAATGCTTCAATTGAAGCATTAAATTCGACAAATAAGAATTTTCACAATTAAATCACGTAGTTATGATCAAATAAACCTCTTCAAGAAGGAAATCCTGTCAATTTTTCACCGATTAACTTGAAATAAAAGAGAATTGTCATTGTCGATTTTCGCATGATAGATGGACTAAAGTTTCTCTTTCTGATGGTTTAACTTTTCCGCACGTCTTACCATCTACAAGCTCTAATTTCCGTCGTTAAATCAAGAAAGGAGTGGCATTTCCGCACCAGGAGAAAATTCCTTTTGCACAAAATCTTGACGTTACCCAAGGATGTCTGACACTTGAATCGATTTTCATCCTTTTTTATTCTCCTTATCTTGAAGATAAGGAGCATTTTCTCTCGCCAGCTGAAAGACATATTGCAAAGATTTCACGTGCCATTTTAATCACACTATCATGATTGTCAATTACGGGAAATATATTCATTTTTGCAAATATATTGGTTTTTGCAAATATATTCGCAGATCCCATGAGACGTGTATTTTTGCTAGTTTAAAATTCTAAAGATTGACATAGTTGCTGAACGACCATCTCGGAGTGGCTTCACATGAATTTTAAAAGACGACTACCCATCTCAAGGGGATTTCCACATGTCTAGTTGCATTCTCTAGTCAAATATTTCAGCTAAGTTATCCATTTTTCATGCGTTGAAGTCTCAGTGAAAAAGTATAACTTTTTATTTGCTAGGATCGATGAGGATTATATTAAAATTGATCTCATAAAGTGATATAACATTTTTCTTGAATTGATTAATGGTTGTCTTTTTTTTTTTTTTTTTTTTTTGATAAATTACTTGTAACTATGAATTTTTCTTTTCTCCACTGCAAAATTATTTAAAAATAATACATATATGAATATCAATCAATATTCCTTCTAAATTTCTCTTTTACTTCCATATTTCGAAAATTATTATTATCTCACTTAAGTTTTAAACTGAAGGAACTATTTTTAAGAAATTTACACGAACTTACAACCACATAAACATCACGAAATATCCTAAAAATCTCTTGAATTTCGTAAATCACATAAATTCCCTTGCAATTTTTAGAAATCTTTTAAAATAAAAACTGTTTAATTTAAATTAAAATTTTTAATTCCTTTAAACCCCTTGAAATTCCTTCAAACCGTTTTAAATTCCTCAAAATTTCACAAAAAATTTAAAAATCGCTTGAATTCGTCGAAATCGCTTAAAATTCTTTAAAATTTCTTAAAATTGCATAAACTCCTTTAAAATTTCACAAAATATCCTGCAATCTCTTAAAATCGTACTAAAATTTTCAAAATCATAAACCTTTTGAAACCTACGTTAAAATTCATGAAAATCTCTAAAAATTCCTAGAAACGTCTTGAAATTCCTTCACATTTAAAATCCCTTAAAATCATTAGAAATTTTATCAAATTCCATGAAATCCTTGAAAATTCTCACAAAATCACTTAAATATCAGAAAAATCACTTAAAATTATTAGAAACTCATAAAATTCCTTAAAATTTCAGGATAATATTTCAAATTCCTTAAAAACTCATAAAAACTTTGCAAAGCGTTTAAAATTCCTTAAAACTTCACGAAATATTCTAAAATCCCATACAATTCTACAAAATCGATTTAATATCCTAAAAATCTCTTGAATTTCCTAAATCACATAAATTCCCTTGCAATTTTTAGAAATCTTTTAAAATAAAAACTTTTTAATTTGAATTAAAATTTTTAATTCCTTCAAACCCCTTGAAACTGCTTCAAACCGTTTTAAATTCCTCAAAATTTCACAAAAACTTTAAAAATCGCTTGAATTCGTCGAAATCGCTTAAAATTCTTTAAAATTTCTTAAAATTGCATAAATTCCTTTAAAATTTCACGAAATATCCTGAAATCTCTTAAAATGTTACTAAAATTTTCAAAATCATAAATCTTTATGAAATCTACGTTAAAATTCATGAAAATCTCTAAAAATTCCTAGAAACCTCTTCACATTTAAGATCCCTTAAAATCATTAGAAATCTTATCAAATTCCATGAAATCCTTTAAAATTCCACAAAATTTTTCAAAAATCAGAAAAATCTCTTGAAATACTGTTATATAAATTATTATAAATCGCATAAAACTCCATCAAATCCATAAAAACTCCACAATATGGAAAAAAAATCGAAAAATTTCTTAAGAACTCTTAAAAAATTTACAGATTTTTGAAAACCCTTAAAATCTAACGAAAACCTTCTAAATCTTTGTGAATTCTACAAAATCTTTTAAAAATCATAAATAGCTTTTGAAATTCCTCAATAAAATTCCCTATAAAATTTTTAAATACCACAAAATATATATTTTAAAAGTCATAAAAGTACCTGATATCTGATATCTGATCAGAGTCGATTATTTATTTAATTTCTTACAACTTTAAGTCGTTAAAAAATAAAATGTATAAAATTATTTAAAAATAATACATATATGAATATCAATCAATATTCTTTCTAAATTTTTCTTTTACTTCCATATCTCGAAAATTATTATTATCTCCCTCAAATTCTAAACTGAAGGAACTATTTTTAAGAAATGTACACGAACTTACAACCACATAATCAGCCATTATTATTATCTGTTTGCAGCCGTTAATTGGAAACTCGTTTAGAAGGAAGTAAATCAATGTGACCAATATGATTGCACGGCAACAGAACCAAGATGTGAACTGGAGGCTAATTACACTCCTTTGTTAATTTGCAAATGGCAATTATACCAGTCGGCGTCGTCTCGCGCCTTAACAAAAAAGAAAGTGCCATTATTCAACACCCTTCTTTCTTTTTTTATCGCTTTTTCGAACCCTTTCAAGTATTCAATACTCAATTCTTTTCACATCTTATTACATTTTTTCCTTCATGATATTTCATTACGGCGATTTTATATTTTTTATGCAATTCATAATTTATTACGTCCAACCGAATTAATCCGAACTTTCAATTCGAACAAGTCCGATATTCTAAATGAATCCGAATAATTATAATTATAATTAAATAAATGTCTTATTTTCCAGTATATGGAGATCAAAATATCAAAACCTAAACTTAACAATGACCCATAGGACTAATTATTAATTAGCATAAAATTATTTCACCTACAAAGACACGGTTTTTCAAACTTTTGAACTGTACTTTATTTTGAAGAATGTGATGAAAATTCTCACGAAATTCCATAAAAGTTTCTAAAATTACCAAAATATCGTTAAATCCTTTTAAATTACTTAAATCCCATGAAATCCCTTTAAATTTCGTAAAACCACTCAATATTCCTTAAAATTACTTAAAATCCCCTAAAATCTCGTTAAACACTTAAAAATTCCTGTAAAAATTACACAGAAAAAAAATTCTTAAATCAAGCCAAAAAGTCTAATCTTTTCAGCTTGATTTAAGACTTTTTTTTCTGTGTAAAATCCTGTCAAAATTACTGTAAACCCAGTGAAATCTTGCCAAATCCGTTTAAATTTCTTTAGATTCTAAAAAACCCCATTAAACTTCTAAAAAAGTCTGTTTCAAGATAAGAGTATTTTTCGCCTGAGGGTTCGCGGCTGCAAAAGTGTGAAACAGGACGTCTTGTTTCTAAAGGAGCAAATTTTCTTCTCTATTCTTGAGACTAAAAATTCCTCATTTAGCGGGAAGTATTTATATTTAATTCCCGGGTTTATTTTAGACGTTTTATTGCTTTTAGACGTTTATAGACGTTTTTATTTATTTGACTTTTTATTATTATCGAATTTCATCGTATTCTTACTTTAAAAAGGAAGGTCACCGTCCCAAGGTTTTTCCATCGTCAAAAAGGTTCTTGCGGTGCAATAAAATTTCGCGTTCGACTAGGCCGTAAATTCGTTTTGTATTCCAACGCTTTCGCATTCGTTCTGGTTACATAAGAAAGGATTTTGCTTCGCAAAGAAAGAGAAAATACCTTGAAAAAGGGGTGGCACGTCCGATCCCTTGTGAAGTCGTAAATCCGGACCAGTGAAATGTTAGTATATTTCGCCCTGGTGATCCTTCGGCAATTTTTTGCCCCTCGTCCACCAGAACCCTCATCTCCCTTTCAACCCGTGAAAAATACTTGTAAGAAAAAGACTGACAATGGAATGGTGGTGATCTTGAAAATTAGATTATTTAAAAATGACAAATATTTGAGGAACGAACATCCCCTTTTCTATAGAATTACACAGTTTGATGCCTGACCAAAATTGACTTTCTCCACTGAAATCTTTCACGTCTGACTTTCTAATTCTATCATTTCTATCACAATTTACGTTCTTTTTTAATATTATATAATTTATTATATTTTATTTCTCTAATCTCTTAAAATCTATGTTAAACTTCGTGAAAATCTCTAAAAATTCCAAGAAAACTTTGAAAACCTGTGAAATCGCTTAAAATTCGTGTAAATCTCTTACAATTTTCAGAAACTTCTTGAGATTCTTTTAAATTCAATGATGACAATTAAAATCCCTTTTATATCTTTGAAAATCCATTAAAAGAATTGGAAAGCTTCAAATTCCATAAAATCCTTAAAAATTCCAGAAAAATTTTCAAACTCATAAATATTCTGAAATTTACGTTAAAATTCATGAAAATCTCTAAAAATTTCTGGAAACCCTTTGAAATTCAATGAAAAACTATAAAATTCCCAGAAAAATTCTTGAAATTTTACGGTAATATTTTTAATTTCTTTATATCTTTTCAATTCCTTAAAAATATTACATAGAAATCTTATCAAATTCCATGAAATCCTTTAAAATTCTCACAAAATCATTTATATATCAGAAAAATCTCTCGAAATCACTTAAAATTATTAGAAACTCATAAAATTCCTTAAAATTTCAGGATAATATTTCAAATTCCTTAAAACCTCATAAAACTTTCGCAAACCTTTTAAAATCCCTTAAAACTTCACGAAATATCCTAAAATCCCATACAATTCTACAAAATTGTTTTAGTATCCTAAAAATCTCTTCAATTTCGTAAAAATCACTTAAAAATCGTTAAAAATGCACATAAAAACCTTCAAAATTATTAATC
>UCOK01017061.1:0-14490 GCA_900474325.1 Synergus umbraculus
TGCAAAGGGGGCGTTCATTCGGGGTCGGGGGCAAATGGGGTGCAAAGGGGGCGTTCATTCGGGGTCGGGGGCAAATGGGGTGCAAAGGGGGCGTTCATTCGGGGTCGGGGGCAATAACAATTGAGAAAAGAAATTTGGTTGTTAATGGGAACGCCTCTGGCGAGAATTTTGTTGTTAATGGGAACGTCGAGTGTAATGTACGTGCGTATATTACTGTAAAACACCATATCATTTACACAGGGTCTTTTATTTACGGAACTGTGAGTAGAGTTGGGTATGTAAAATACCTAAGGTAAAAAACATGGTTTTTTACAGTAATTTACAAAGTATTTTACATCCAAAATACCAAATTCATATGGAGTGGTGGGGTTTTCTACGTAAAATACGTAATTTACATAAGTAGAGAAGCATGTAAAATACGTAAAAAACTTTGAGTGACGCGTCACTTCACAACCCTGACCTTGAGTTTTCCTGAACTTCGTAGTTTCGTACCAAGGAATATTTGTTCGTATACTGTAGCCTGGTGACTGGTGAATACCAACTGTGCGTAATTGAACACTTGACTGATATTTTCGACTGATAAAATGTAAATATACATATTTTTCCTATGTGCTTTTAAATAGTTTCATTTTTTATCGTGTTTTTTTAAATCCGAAATTTGTTCAAGGATGATAATTCAGAACAGGTTATTTTCTGGTCATCTTTACTTTTGGGGTAAAGTCCACTGATAATCTGTTATCATCTGTTATCAACTGATATGACATGACATGACCCTATAGTTCATAGTACAATACATGTGCGGCTTCTGTGGCATGTGTCATTCCCTCTGAAGTTGGGTGTGTGTGAAAATTGTATTCAATACAAGATCGAGTGTTTTTGCACAATTTTTGAAATTCCCAGCGCAGAGTATAGCTGCTGCAGGAACATTAAGTTCGACAGTTTAATTAAACAGTTCTGCAAGTTGAAAACAATATTCTCATTTATTTCAATTTATTTTATAATGTATCAGATAAATTGTCTCGCTCTGTACGCATACATATTCCTATATTTAAAAATTGAATAGCGTTGCAGACTGAAAAAATATCTACTTGTATAACATGTTGTAACATTTACACTTGATTCAAATGAATGAATAAATCTATTTTTAAGTTTGTTAAAAATTTGTTTTTTTTTAAGGCCCTTAATTTTTTCGAAATTCGCAAAAAGTAGCTAGATGCTTATAAATCTAGAATTCGGTTGAACTTTGAGGATGCTTAACGACTTCTTCTTGAACTGATTTTTTCTGTTATAGATGTTTGCCTAAAAATAAAAAAAAAATATCTGAAGTAGCCACCTTTGCATTCCGTTGAATTTGTAATTGATACGGAAAAATCGAATCCTATTCTAAAATGAGAGTTGTGGCGCTAATCAGCGGTGGCAAGGATTCTTGTTTTAGCATGATGCAATGTGTAGCAGCTGGACATGACATTGTTGCTTTGGCCAACTTATACCCAGTTGGAAAAGGTAAAAATATTATTTATTATTCATCCAGTCTTCGATAAATATTGATAGTTAAATTTTATACCTTTTAATTGTACTTATGAAGTATCCTTTTTTTTTTTTTTTGAAGAAAATTATTCCCCTTAGTGCTTATGGACGTTTGATCCCAGTTCTAATTCTAATTAATAATTATAACCACCACTACAGATTGAAAAACTGTCTAATTATAAAATATATTGTTTAAAATGAAGAAATTTAATTCTGAGATTAGAACATTGATTCAACGTCTTTAAGTAAGTATGATTGAATCCATTGTTTTAGATGAACTTGACTCCTTCATGTTTCAAACGGTCGGTCATCAGGGTATAGAATTTATCAGCGAAGCTATTGGTTTACCTGTGTACCGTGAACCTACTTTTGGACAATCTAAAATGCAAGACAAAAACTATACACCAACTGAAGACGATGAAGTTGAAGACCTTTATAGACTACTAAAGAAAGTTAAGGTAAATAATTCAAACCCAACAATAAGTTCAGTTCTTGTTTCGATGTTACGTTAATTTGCCTTGTGCAGAATCACTAATTTTGAGAACATTTACAATGGCCGTTAATATCATCTAGGTAGTTTTTAGAAAGTTAACGTTTTCTGTTTACTTTCTATTTAATGCAATACTAATGTATTAATTTTTAGGAATCAGAAAATATTGAAGCTGTTTCATCTGGAGCAATTGCCAGTGACTATCAGCGGATACGAGTCGAAAATGTGTAATTATTAACATAATATTTTTTTATAGTATTTCATTCTTGAATCATCATCATAATTATCATCTTTCAGTTGCAGTCGTTTGGGACTCATCTCTTTGTCATATCTTTGGCAACGTAATCAGGAAGAGTTGTTAAATGAAATGTTACAGTGCTCTGTAAATGCAGTAATTATTAAAGTTGCTGCCTTAGGTTTAGAAGCAAAGCACCTCGGCAAGTCCTTATCTGAAATGCATTCTCATCTTACGAAAATGGTAAAATATGTGTAAATTAGAATGTTAATTCAACATTACTTTTCTGTAAATTATTAATTCATTAATTAATTTACAGTTTATTGGAAGATCCTATCATTTCATTCATGTCGTACTATCACTGTTAGTTTTTAACTTTTTCTTTGTTCTATATAGAAAGAAAAATATGGACTAAACGTATGTGGAGAAGGTGGTGAATATGAAACATTCACTCTGGACTGCCCACTATTTATTAAAAGCATTGTAATGTAAGTTTATGTTAAATGAGAATTGTGAGCAAATCTGCACTTTTTAAATAAAATTTTATAATTTTATAATTATACTTTAGTGACGAGTATGAAAGCATCGTTCATACGAAAGGTGACATTGCACCGGTTGGATACCTTAATTTCAAAAAGATACATCTGTTAAATAAAAGTGTAAGTAAGAAAAATATTCCTCAAAAATGATAATTAATTATTTATTGAATTGAATGTTAATAATGTATGTTGTTTTCTTTATTTTTAGAAAGGAATTGAAAAATTGTCACTGCGAGAAAGATTACAAGGATCCTTGGTAAAAGAGCCATTTGATTACATTTCTGAGATAACATGCCCGAAAGAAAAAGAAGATGATCATAATTATGTTACATCGCACGATAAAACGATCGATTCTGGAGGTAATTTTTTTACACTTTTTTTTTATATCGTTTTCCGCTTAAATACACAGTAATGGATTTGATTTGTATTCAATTATTATTTGTATGTTCACTACAGATGACTTTAATTCGCTGACTTCGATGAATCTCACTTCTGTTAATGATGATGATGATTATCCAGATAATCCTAGTGTGTGCGAAAATCAATCAGGTTGGCTTTGGTTTGGCGGAATAACAAGTATGCAACCAGATGCAAAATCTGCCATGAAGGAAGCTCTGCAGAAATTATACCGTAAGTATAAAAGTATATTAATTTCGCTTTCGAATTCGAACTATGAGCGAACAAAAATCTACAGGAAACGTCACTTACCTGCAGCACTAATTCATCTTTATCTCAATACATTTATGTAATTTTCTCCTTGCGTCATCCTGATGTATATTATCATCTGAACTAATCCTATGGTAATTTCTTTCAGATCTTGCAAATAAAGCAAATATAGATATTTCTGACATCGTCTCCGTTAGTCTTTACATTAAAGACATGGCAAACTATTCAATGATAAACGAAGTTTATGTCTCGGAATTTCCTAAAGTAAATCCACCAGTTAGAGTGTGTATAGAATGTCCTTTGAATGTTCATGTTGTGCTGGAAGCATTAGCCTATAGAGGAGGAAGCAGCAAGTCAGGAGATGGAGAAATTCATAAAAGACACACTATGCATGTTCAAAGTATAAGCCATTGGGCCCCAGCGAATGTGGGTCCATACTCTCAGGCGGTTCGAGTAAGCATAAATTTATATTTATTGTATAAGTCAGTCATTGAAATTATAGGTTCATGTTGTTGAGTCATTTAATTCACATGCCCTTAAGGGAAAATATTTATTATTGTGTGCGTAAATTTGGTGAAATTAAATTTGCTGTTATGGTAATTACCACATGCCATTACCGCATGTATGTATTAGTTTTTGCTATTTTCTTTGATTTTTTAAATTCTTTATTAAATATCCTCTAAAAATTGGACACTTATATGTTTGTAAATAAATCATCTTTCCTTTTTCTTTTATCAACGATAATAGGTATGGTATACATAACTGTGATGATTGATAATATGTATAACTTAGATTTTGCATATAATGATTTGCGAGACCAAAATCTTTTTCATTAATATTATACGCAAGACTGATTATATTTACAGATTGGAGATATTATTTTAGCCGCTGGTCAAATACCCTTAGTGCCTGGTGCTATGACAATTTTAGATTCAAATATAAAACAACAATGTTGTTTAACTTTGAGACATATTAATCGAATTTTAAAGGCTATGGACTTCAATACTCATCTTAGAGATATAGTACACGGTATTTGTTTCTTAACAAATGTCAGCTACATACCAGAAGCTCGTAAAGAATGGGAATTAAGGACAAATAATGCTATTGTTGATTATATTGTTGTGCCAGCTCTTCCACGTGGTGCTAATGTCGAATGGTGTGTGTGGGCTCATAGAGACAACAGTAGGTTTGAATGTAAGTGTCAAAATTTAAATTATATTTTGCTACATAAATTATGAGAATTAAATGAATTCTAGTTTTATGTATCTTAAGATACATAAAACTAGATACATACATAAAAATAAGATAAAATTTGCTACATTTATGTAGCAGATTCTACAATTTTTCCTCTCCTCCTCCTCCTCCTCTCTAAAAGCTATTACGTAATTTATGGATGACCAGTTATTAAGTTCTTTATTGTTCGTTGGATAGATGAAGAGACAGGAAAATGCGTCGGAAATTTGAAAATCTCATTAAGAAGAAGATGGAACTATGAAAATAAAGTTTCAGCAATTGTTTGTTACCTTTCTCGTGGTAAGTTTCTTCTAATTTATAATAAACTTCATTAACCATGTGTGACCGTCAGCATGAAAATATGAATTATATTGTCCTTTTTATAAAAAAAAATGTTTTGCCTCTCATAATAGCGTCGATAGTTTTGGTTTTTTTGTATATCAAATTAAGGTTCTGTTGGTTCTTTTCTTGTGGAAGAGCAAATTTACACTTTATTGTGTTTATTATAAAATCTGTTGTCCAATGGAAATACATACCTAGTAAGCGACATTTGTCGTAGATATAACTGTATTTTATCTGCGTAGGTTTGCCAAATGCAACTAATCTGACTGCTGAAGAGTTAATAGACAGTTTTGAATATCTTCTTTGCAAGTTGAGGAAAGGATCACAAAGTGAACATCCAACTTGCCATTTACGAATTTTCCACAAAGCCGGACACCTCCCAGGGGCCAAGTTCATTCTGGATGTTCTCACTTACTTTTCAAACCAGAATTTAGTAATTACTATTATTCCTACAATACATCTACACGATTCCAATACATTCCTTTCAGTGTGTGGAATCCGTCATGACTAGCCCTGGTTTTTGATTCATGTATATATATATACGCAAACCTCGAAAATCTGTTTACAAAAATGATTCAAGGAGTGATGCATAGTGCCGGGAAAAAAATACTTTTTGAGATAATATATAATTTCTACTTATTTCTGTATTACTGATATGTATTTGATTTTTGGAATTTGAAATAAATTATTTTATGTTGAAAAGAAAACAAGAAAAAAGAGTAATTTAGTTTTTTATAATTCTTAATAGTCATCAATCATCATAGGTTTATCATCATGAACCTATTCATTTTTTTTTAAATATGCAATAACTTTTTAGTCTGGACGGCAGTATGTAATTAATATATGTACCCAATTCATTCCTTCTGGACTTTCAACTTTTAATTCCGCAAAATAAAACATCATTTTAGTAATCTTAAAATGCACGGAAAAAACCTTTTTTAACATTTTTATTACATCACATTAATACATTTTACTATTTCTATTTAGTAGAGTAGAGATAATAGGAATATTTTATAATATTTACTACTCCTGACCTAAATACGTTTACTTTAATCACTCAAGTTTTATAATATTCGGACCTGATTCTTTTGTCATATGTTACTGTAATGGGCCGATCAGTATTCTTTAATTCATTTCATAACTTTCATCTGTATTGTACAGGAAATGAGTTAAGTATTTCCCGAAAAATATTTTTTTTCAGACAAGTTATAATTTGTGTGAAAAAAAATATTATACTTATTACAACTACTTCCCTTATTTTGAAGTCGCAAATGCCCCCTATTTGTCCTTTGTTTTCCAAGCATTGAAGAATTATACACGATTTCTGGATCCGCGCCTGTTTGATATTTTGAAAATTTTACAGCAACTCTTACACACTTTAATTTTTCTATAGTTATAATTTGAACTTAGGACTGAGGGGAAAGGAGTTTATTTTTAAAAAACTCACTTTATCCACTTCTTTTAAAATAAGTTTTCAGAGCACTTTCAGTACATAACTAAATTCCTTTTACTCACGCTATTAAACTAACAGTTCGAATCAAAGAATTTTCTCACAACATATTTTCATGAAAATATGGATAAACAATTAAGTTATCGTAAAATCGTTTGCAACGATTTTTTTCTTTTTGGGCTCAAAATGATCGTAGCATTTCATAGAAATATTATCAGAAGAAGACCTGAACAAGCAAGCATCTTTGGGTTGCTTTGGGTTAAAATCAGTCGAAGCCCACCGTGTGAGGGTAAGGCATTTAAAAAAAGTGTCTTTTAACCGGTCAAATTTTATTGCCTACGGCAATAAATTCACACGATTCACACCGAACAATTCAATTTTATTAACATCGATCATTTTTAACAGCAGGACTTAAGTCGTTAAAATAGGAATGCATCATTGCTTCCTCCGCTGATATTCGATGTACTGGATTGCACACCAATAATCTCTGCGTATAACACAAAAAAGTCTTTAAGGATACAGAAAGACAAAATATAAAATTCAAAAGAACTTTAAACAAATTAAGGCGGATTTAATCAGAATTCAAGGTAAATTGAAGAGAATTGAAAAGGTATTTAAGAAAATGTTTGGCTATAATGGGTAAGTTTTGACAAATACCATTGAATTGGTAGTAAAAATCACAAGAAATCATTAAAAATATTACCAAAATGAAATTAATTAACAGAAAAGGACAAACAGTTCATTCGTACACGAAAATTGTTTGAACGAACTCAAGAATTTAGTCCCTGGTAAATGTCAAAATCTACCCGTTTTCAACGTTCCAAATTTTTCTACCAGGTGGCCTATCGCAGTGGAGCGGATCCCTGTAATGTATATTTAAATCTTATTATTATTGGTAAAATAAACATACCTGCAGTAAATCTTTCCCTCTAGAGGTGAGTTTCGGGGCAACTTGAGATAATCCTTGTGTAGGATGATACTGAGGAAAAGGTTTATAATCAGGAAGAGTTGTAAGATCTGGCCATGTGTCCTCAGTAGGTGTGCCCAGCATCTTAAATATTCTCTTGAGTTGATCATCTACGTCTGAGCCAGGGAAAAGTGGTCGACCTGCATTTGCTAACTCTGCAATAGAAAATGATCAAATTAAAGAACTTTATTCGAAATTATGTTTAATTAATTTAGTGACACTGTTTTAAAGTTACATATGCAACTGAAATCGAAAATGAAATGTTACTGTCGATACTGTATGTATAATAAATTATTGATGAAATAATTGCGCTTTATCACAATTCAAAAATAGGAATAAAAAAACACTCCACCTTATTGTGGAACATATTTTAATATTATACAACATTCAAAGTGTATCTATAATAGTTTTTCTTTTTAACGTTAATTCTGTTCCATTAGATTTTATATCAAAAACAAAATACCTGCGAATATGCAACCAGCACTCCACATATCGATGGATGTGGTGTACAACTTAGCCCCAAAAAGAACGTCTGGAGGGCGATACCATAGTGTTACTACTTCCGCTGAGTAACATTTCACTGGAATACCAAATGCTCTGGCTAATCCAAAGTCAGCGAGTTTTAGTTCCCCATTCTGTAAAATAGTATTAGGTTTAGGAAAACTTATTACATTACAATCATCAAATGATTCAACTTCATCGCAATTAAAGAAAGATTTAAAAAATGACAAATTCTCTCAAAAATTCCCGAAATAGGCGAGATAAGTGAACAAATTCAAAATATGTAAAAAAAAAAAAAGGTGAATAGGTGACGATCTGTGATGATTGACATTGAATAAATACGTTATAAAAGCATATCTTGTAACATACGTACTTTGTTAATAAGTAAGTTTTGCGGTTTCAGATCTCTATGCAATACATTTCTGCTATGACAAAATGCCAATCCACGTAATAGTTGATACCTGAAATCCAAGGAATAGAATTTATTGAAGTATGTATTTTTTCTTTTTATGTATCAAATATAAATTTTCCATTGTATGGTATATACAGGGAAACGTTCGGGTCTCATTTGTACTTAAAAATAGTGAACAACTTACAAAAATGATTTCACCACATCCAAGTCAATCTCTCCATTCAGACTATCAAAATATTTTTTTAAATCTTGATCACAATGTTCGAAGACTAACGTCAATTTTTTATCGTTGTGAAGCACGTCGTTTAATCTTACTATATTTTTGTGTTTTAATTCTTTAAGTAAGCAAATTTCTCGAAGCGCAGAAGATGGTACACCCTATAAAAAAAACTTGTGTGGAAAAGATCTTACATTAGTTATTAAAAAAAGGTCGGTCAGCTAAATGAATGAAAACGTATTTTTTCACTGAAATATACAATTTTTACGGAATAGTTTTTTCCATTCACTAATTAACATCAAATTCTGATATACGGTAAAAACTGTTAAACTACTTTTAAAAACTGTTGTATCTGTTTTAAGATAGTATTTTTTTTAATTTTCATATGATCAGGTTCAATATATTTGGATAAGACAAAAAAAATACATACTTCGTCATCATCATCCAAGCGTACTCTCTTTAAAGCCACAATTTCATGAGTCTCTCGATTTTTCGCTTTAAAAACTGTACCATATGTCCCTGAAAATTTTTAAAAACCTTTAGCATTAATTAATGCTTCCTATGCATGCACATTCGAAACTATTAATATTTTATTATTAAAATGACTTTCTCAAATGTGTTACTGGCACATATTCTTACCATGCAGTAGAGGGACCATACATATATTTAAAAAATTCTGTCAATTTATATAGGTTTTAAGGGTGTTGGATCCACATTCTAAGTTCTAGCTGCAAAATTTGATTTCCTCATTTTGCTAAGTACGAAAGAAAATTGTCATACACGAAAATATTAAAATTACCATATGACAATTTTTCATATGTATTTCGCTACGAGCAAACTAGGTCATTTATCGATTGAGTCCAAATTATTACACATACATATTTTCAGCTTCGATTTAAAAAATTTTAATTTTTCGACAATCCAGTATATTTCTCAATTATGTATAATATTCGTCAAATGAAATCAATAAAATAAAATTAGCATTTGGAGGTTAGAAATTTGATCCAACATCCTTTAAACTTCAAGATGTTATGATAGTTGGATTATTTTTTCTGTCTGAATAGTTTTTACCCTAGAGAAAACTTCGAATAGAAATCCTATACAAAGAAATCCAAACCAGTCCGAATCTATATCTAGCAAGTAAATCTGAAACAAGTTTTCATTCCGTATCAATTGGACATCCTTTCAAAATAAATCTGAATTTTTTATATTTCTCATACGATCAATTCGTACATGGATTTATTCGAAATGAAATCTTACTTCAGATTGACAAATTATTTCGGATTGATTCGGATTAATTAGGTTTCATTCGGACAGAATTCATCATGAAAAAATCTATACATATAAATAATTCTAGAATCAAAATTGAAATAAATAACAAAAAGTTTCTAAAAATACAATAATTAGTTTAAATATATTTTTTTTAACTTGAAACGTTCACCTTCCCCTATTTTTTCAAGTTTTTCATACTTTTGCATATTTTTGACGTTTTAGAATTAAACTGTTTACAGCAGTTTATAATGTGGTTCAGATTGTTTATAAACTGATATTGATGATAAACAGGCACAGATATTTTATACTTTGTATATACATAGGCATATGTCATATGATGTACATACATTTGTTTAAATGCGCAATCATTAATATATCAAAGGATGAATTGATATCAGGGTTGTGAAGTAACGCGCCATTCGAGATTTTTTTTATCAGGTCTGTGCATCTCTCCCAGGGTAGGGTAACTTTACATGGATACGGAATGCTTTGCGCTTTTGCGCAAAACCATGAGAGACACACTAATACTACTGTCCCTCTGACTCTCATGGCCAAAATACACGCTCGCCAAAGTGTCGAAACGTTTCCGTGTTTACATAAGAGTAAAAGAGATGGAGAGTACTTATTGTCCAATTTTTCATGCTTTATCTCTTTTACTCTTATGTAAACGCGGAAACGTTTCGACACTTCGGCGAGCGTGTATTTTGGCCATCATTGTGCCTCGGCCTGCCCGACCGATGCAGGCAGAAAATACATAAGAGTAAAAGAGATAGAGATTGAAAAATTGGACAAAAAGAACTCTCTATCTCCGTTACTCTCATGTACTTTCTGCCTGCACCGGTCGGGCAGGCCGAGGTGTAAACGCACCATCATGGTTTTGCGTTTAAACGCAATTTTATGTGTTTTTCGTATTATTTTCATGAAAGTCTGGTTTGTGTAGCATGTTCGTTCATTTTTTGGCGAGTTGGGTTGTGATCTTGTGATGTGTCTACACTGTAAGGGTGCCGTCCCATGGAGTGCAGAAAACGCAAAACAGAAAACAGAATTCTGAAAATCACTAGATCGCTAGTGAGACTTATTTTGTGAACGGGACTTTAAGTTTACAGGCCAACATTTCGGTTCCGCATTCGCACGTCTAAATTTGAAAAAGGTGAAATTCGCGGTTATGTGTTTCGTTTCGTAAAAAAGAGTGTTGAAAATTTTTATAATAGTGGATTGTTTGTTTTGTAATCGGTAGGGTAAAAAAAAGTGCGCGATGATGGCAGAGAACTCTGAAAATATTCCGGTAAGTCTTAGCATAATAGGAACATTTTTTTGGGAGTGATTCAAAACGTTAGACTAAATAAACTGTAGAGTTATTTTAGGTTATCTTTTTTTTTGACGGACTTTGTCTTTTAATTGAATGTATCCAGGTCATCATTTAAGTTATAAATGTATGCTTCCTGAATAAAATTTAAAATAATATAAAAAATTCTGCTTTCAGCCAAACATCAACAAATGTTGGAATTGTGGCTGGGTCATCCCCCAGTGTCAATTTCGGAATTTGCGGTCGCATTCATGCTTCAACAATTTCAATGAAGAAACGCATTGTGTTTTAATAAGCGAGGATGGAGTTGTCAGCTTGAGTGAGTATAAATAAATTCATATGTATTTATTATATTTTTAATTTCCATTAAATAGTTAGCAGGAAAGATAATATTTTTACAATTTCTTTTGCTTGTGTTCTTTGATTCTGGTGTACAATTTAATTATTCATACTAATGCTATGTTCGTTTCAGCCCCATTTACAAAAAAGAAACGCAAGAGGATCGAAGAAGTAAGACTGATTAAAGAAGTCGAAAAACGTCCGGCGTTGTACAATAAAAAGGCACAATACAACGTATCTGTGCCAGAAAGAGAGAATATGTGGGAGGAAATAACTGAATTATTTCCCGGTAAAATTAATATATAAAATTATTTATTTATTTAATTAGGAAAAATGCAGTTTTAATAACTGACCTCTTCTATTATATGTACATTGTGATAATGTATATTTTTTTGTTTAGGACGTTCTGCAGAATGCTTAAAGAATTTGTGGAGAAATCTTAGAAACCAGTACAAAAGGAATGACACAGTAAAATTTCGACATTTGGAAATGATGAAATTTTTGGAGAAGGAAATTTGTGTTCAGTACGTATAATTTTTTTTTAAATTTTAATTTTTAATTTATTTTCGTGCATATATTCAGGTAGACATATGTCAGGGAAATGTGAGTAGTTGTCAGGGAAAATACATATAGACATTTATGCTAACTATGTTATAGCTTTTATAGTTTATGTAAAATATTTTAGAAACTATTCAAGGATTATCGAAGGATTATATGAAATTCTAGGAATTTTTTAATATTTTCTGGGTTTCTTATAATTTCAAGAGATTTTCAATAATTTGAAAGGATTTCAAGGGATTTCTCGGAGTTTTAAGGAATTACAAGAAATTTGTATAATAATTAAAAGATGTAGTTGAATTTTAAAGGATTTTAAAAATATTATAAGAATTTTAAGAAATTTTTATGAAGTGATTTGAAAGGATTTTTAAGTTTTTGGTGGAAATCTTAGAGATTTTAAGAAACTTGTAATTTATTACATTTTGAAAATGATTTTAAGACATTTTAATATTCCTCATACAATTTTTTAAATTTATTTTTGATTTTTAAAAGACTTTGTGAAATTTTTGTTTCGAAGAAGTTTTATTTATAGATTGTAATTCATTTTAATGAATTTCAAAGTACCCTATTGATTTTTAAATGATTTCACGAGGTTTTTGTGATTTGTAAAAGATTTTGTGCATAAGAATTTCATCTAATTTTAATATATTTTAAAGAATTTATAATATTTTATGTGATTTTAAATATTGATGTGGAATTTTAAGGAATTTAAAAACAGTTATTGAAAATGTCAGGAATTTCATGAAATATTAACGATTTTGAAGGGATTTCTTTGAATCTTAAGACGTTTTTAGGAATTTCAAGAGATTTCAAAGCTTTTCGCGAATTTCACATATTTTTACGAATTTTAAAAGGAATTTTAAATCAGAAGTTATATTATACGTTGAAAATTTTTAATACTAGTATTGTTGAAAATTTTTTCTGAATTTTTAATACTTTTCTGTCAGGGAAACATGTCTAAAGGTCTGGAAAATGTCGGGGAAATTGAAAAATTAAATCTTGTACCCCCCTTGATATTGCAGAATGTTAAACTTGTTAAACTAATGTTGAAGGTTACACGCAGAGTAAAATTTTGAACCACTTTTTGTAGATCAAAATCTTTCGAAGCAGCAACTACTCTCCTGGAATCAGAATTCAGTGAAAATGAAACTACTGCGACACCAAGTACCTCAATCAATGAGAAAAATGCTGAAAGACGTATGTTTTAAGTTTTAATATCTCAGTAATTCATTAAAACTGTATTTTATAAGAAATTAATAATCGAAAAATAATGATTTTATATAAAAATTCTCCTTTCAAAATATTTATTAAATAATTTTAAACTGTTTTTTTGTTTCTTAACAGAACACGCTGATATGGACGATATGGCGACACCAAGTACCTCTACCAATGAGCCAAATGCTGAAAGACGTATGTTTTAAGTTTTAATATCTCAGTAATTCATTAACACAGTATTTTATGAAAAATTCATGATTGAAAAATAATGATTTTATATAAAAATTCTACCTACAAAGTATTTATTAAATAATTGTAAACTGTTTTGTTTCTTGCAGAACACGCTGATATGGACGAAGAATCTGAAGAAATAGCATCTCATTCTACAACGTTCGTATTTTATAAAAAAATTTTATTATTATATTAATTTTCATTTAAATGTTTCTTATATTATAAATAATACTTTTATATATTACAGGCCTGCTCGAAAGCCTTCAAGATCATTATCTTCTACAAATAATAAAAAACAAAAAGCGAAAAATAGTAAGTTACAGCTTAAAATATTTTTTTCTCTTTATATTTTATGGTAAATCAATTTCGATTTGCAACTTAAATATAATATTTACTTTTCTTTGCAGACAGTGTAAAAGAGGATCTTCAAATGAGGATTTTGGAAAAAATCAATTCATTTCAAATTCAAAGAAATGATCCAACTGAGATGTTCCTCTTCAGTTTATCTGAAACAATGAGGGAGATGGATATTCAGCGTCGATTGCGAGTGCAGAGACGGATTATGGAAATTTTGGAGGAGGCTTACGAGGAACAGCAAAGAGAAAGGCACCATGAATCATAAGGTTCGAAAGAGTCCATGATCCGAGTCGCCGACGCGAGGATAGCAGAACGCAGACATGCGCCACGTCCACCAGTTCTTATTCATCGGATTACAATATTCAAAAAACACCCGCTTCGGCACTGATCTCGCTTAACGATTACAGATCATATTGAGAAAGGAAATCTTACGTACTACTTTGCTTTTCACGCCCAGTGATGTTTATTCATGTTTTAAAAAGTTAATGTTTAAAAGTTCTTTTTAATTTAAGAAAAATTAGAATTTTCCAGGGAAGAGGTTTTGAATCTCTGTCTCGCGAAGCAATATGCGAGAAGGCGACGAATTAAGCAATCGTTATAATCCTAAATATCTATCTTCTTCATAGTAAAAGA
>UCOK01017067.1:0-10445 GCA_900474325.1 Synergus umbraculus
GATCTAATCCCTCTACTGGCATTTAAAAATTCAAATAAATAATAAAAATAAAACCAACCTTATCTTTTCGGATTTATTCCGAAGAAATTCCAATCATTTCGGAATTTTTATCTGAACCAAATAGTTTCATTCCGATCTAATCCGAAGGAACTTTTCAATCCGAGTGAATCCGAAACCTATTCAAAAGCAATCCGAACCTTTAATCTGAATAAATCCGCCAATCTGAATTAATGAGAATTAATCCAAATTCTCAATTCGAATAAATCCTGTCAAAACGAATGAATCCAAAATTTCAATCTAAATGAATCCGTTCAATCAGAACTTTCAATCCAAACGAATCCGAATGAATCTAGTCTTAATCCGGAATTCTGATTAATTCGGATTGATGGATTCATTTAGATTAAATGCTCGGATTGATTTTGAATGGGCTTTGGATTAATTTGGATTGATAACTTATTCCTTCGGATTAAATCGAAACTGTTTGGTTCGGTGACAAATTCCGAAATGATTCTGAAAATTTCGGATTGATTCGGAATGAATATCAATCCGAAGCTTTCACTAGGGCGTTTACAGGTTAAGTGTTAAAAATTAATCTCAAATTGTAATCTGAATGAATCCGCATGAACCCGAAGAATTTGAATTAATTAGAATTAATCCGAACTTTCAATCTGAAGGATTCTGGTCAATACTAATCAATCTGAATGAATCAGGTCTATTCGAATCAATCCGAATGATTCCATAAAATTAGGATGAATTCCGATTCATTCGGATTGAGTGTGCGGATTTATTCGGATTGACCGGATTCATTCTGATTGATTCGTATTACCCGGAATCATTCAGATTGAAACTTCAGATTAATTCTGATGATGCGAATGAAGTTGTTCACATATTACTGATTCGATCCGCAAAAGTGGATCATTTTGATCTCATTTTGATAATCAAAGTGATCTGCAACGATTTAATACCCTGGGGTTTACTGTGTTATGATAAGATCCATAATCATTTCCTTATTCATTTCTCTCCAAACATCATATAAGTAGATAAATTATAGTTTATTTAAAATATTTATGATTTGAAAGAATTTCCAGGCATTCTATGTCAGATTCTATAGGTTTCTAAAGATATCAAGAAATTTTCAATCATTGTTAAGGATTTGAAGAGATTTTTATATTTTTAAAAAACTCCGTAGAATCTTAGGAGATTTCGAAAGATTTTATAGATTTTCAAAAAATTTAAAGTCATGTTGAGTGAAATTTTGGAAATTTTCATTAGCAGTATTATTGAAAATTTATTTAAATTTTTAACAATTATCTGTGAGGGAAAATTGTCTCAAATTCATGGAAATGACAGGGAAATTGAAAAATTCAATCTTGTGACCACCCTGGATAAAAGTGATAAAAGTCAGCAAAGAAAAATGGGACAAAATGAAAATTGTCTTTTTACTTCCCGTACTCAATTATGTGCCTCCAAATAATTCTTTCATTTTTTTTAATCGACACTTCGTTTCAATTGAATATTGCAGTTCCGCCTAAATTCGGCCCTATGAGAATTAATAGAATTAGTAAGAAGTTAGTGTTCAGTGTTTGTGTTTGTATTTAACTTTGTGCCGCGTGTGAAACGTAGCAAGGTAGGCGTTGAGTACAATATACATCTAGTCAAGGCTGATCCAACATTAGGTACTTATTTTATCAAGTCTAGTTAACAGAGATGTTCATTCACTCGTGTTCTCGATCACCAGTCTTCTCGCGCCGGTTAGGACAGATTGATCTACTTTGGAAGCACAACGGTATCAGTTCGAGGTCATAAAATGTGCCAGAAATATATAAGTTTTCCGAGGTGAAATTAGGCAATATTTTTCAAATTATGGCGGCACTTGTGCGGCTTAAACGCGGCAGCGTACAATTAAGAATTGCAGCACGTGAAGTTAGGGGTAGGTTTTATTTTAAAAAAATATAAACTATGATATGAGTCAGTTTGAAGTGACATCAATTTTAGGCTATTTTTTCTGGTTTAAATTAAAAAGAAATGTGAAAATCAAGAAAAATTTTAACTCTATCAGTGTAGATGATCAGGTAGTTATGAGGGTCACACTTTGAGGCTTTCTTAATTAAAGACGAATGAGCTCTTTTAATCATTTTCTATATAAAAAAAAGTATCTTGCATATTAAATTGCTTACGGCAAGTAAAAAATTTTTCATTATTATTCTCTTTTGCATGAAAATAAATAAACGTAAACAATAAAAATTAACCGAATAAATTATAAATAAATGTCGATATAAACCAGAATTTTTAATCAACCGTGGAAGCGATAACCTGTTAATTTTAAATTAAGAACGCTTACAGATCGATTAGATCAAAATAGAAATTATAAATTTTTAATTAATACAATTTAGTACTTTATAGTGGAATGTTGGTGAACTTCTATCTTGCATCATCATTCTCGAACCAAAGTCGAGGCCACCTTTAATTTATTCGCGACTGTCATCAGATAATGATTCAAGAAAATCAAATAGTATGATCGCGATAAGGGAAATGTCACAGTCAATCTCCGTGTTTTTGGGTTTTGTGAGATGGCAGACTTCGTCAAGAGAGGTAGTGTACAGTTTGTGAAACGTGGCAGTGTACAAATAAAACAAGCTGCTAAAGAAGTGCGAGGTTTGTAAAGAAAAATAAAAAAACAGTTACGTTCTTTATCAGGAGTAGAAAGAAGTTCATGAGGTTAAGCAGATAACATTTTTGAAAAGTGCAGTCGAAAACTAAATTTAGTACATATTTGAATTCATCGATGAACAAAAAAAAAACTCTGCTTGCTCAATTAAAATTTTTCTGTTCAGTGTAATTGAAAAATGAATATGTTTTGTTTTTAAATTTTTTCGGATTTGTGAAGGTTTACAATTTTACTGTGCAGTAGGAAATATCTGAATCCGTTAGATGATAAATACTCATATCGCATCTAAAAATGAACACAGACTGGAGCCCGTTATTTGTAAATCGTGATAAGGAAATCTTTGAAAACAATTCTGAATTAATGCAAACAATACAGAAATACACGAGTATTAAGATGACATGTGACTTCATTGTCAGTATAAGGAAAGTTACTACTTCATGTGTCGTATGCGTGCTTTTTCAAACCTAATTCAAACCATCCAATTTGGAATTCGCTGTAAATTGGAAAACGTCAATTTAATTTTCGAAACATTTCTAATTTCGAGGTGTTTTGAAGTGACTTATCTTTAAAATTTACGTTAAAATAACAGCAATTTTATCATTGTTTAAAATTGATCAAAATTTGAATAATAATAGATATTTTATTTCTTAAGGGGGGGGGGGGTATACTTAATTCGTTAAAGAAAAGGGTCATTTTCAATAATTTTTCTACTCGCTTCTGTAAATGCATATTTATTTTATAAAAGTGTACATAATAGAGTACGGCTCGAACAATATTCCACACAAATTTCATTAAAAAATATTAAAAATTGAGCCGGTGGCGTCAAGTCTCCCGAAGTGTCTCAAGCAAAAGACGTTTTGCGGTGGACAGCATATCTCAGCACTGGATTATCTGAAACAAACAAATCAAATTTTTTTCATTAGATAATCATTTTTCGCAGGTAATCAGGCGAGGAATTTTTTTTTAATTCGAATTTTGAATTTTTCTTGACATTTTGAAGTCAAAATAGCGATTTTTGCGAAAAAATTCGCACAATTTGTTATTGCACAATTAATAATTATTGAAAAACAAAAAAATCCTCGCTACATTACCTAGAAAACTATACGTAGAAAATGTGTACCAAATTGGAAAAGGATCGGTTTATTAGTTTTGAAATTACGTTGTCCACGGACTTTTAAAATGTGGTTTCGAGAAAAACGCGTTTAAAGTTTTTTGTATTGAAAAATTCTAATAACACGTCAGTAAGCAAGTTTTTTTTTAATATACTTACATAATTTAATATACTTTAATATACTTTAATATACTTACTTAATATACTTACAGTGATGCATACTGAAGAAAAAGCACGAATCGCGGCGCCGGTATAACTAGCAACGTCCTAGAAGGCACCAAGCCGAGCGGAGCCCTCTTAAGTTAATTTTGCTTCGATTTGCTTCATATTTGGACACAATAATCTTGAAAGGATGTACATTCAGATAAGCGAATAAAAAAAAAATTTTTTTTTAATTAAATAGTATACCCCCCCCTTTAAGTTTCTAACATCTAATATTAGATATTATTGATAATGCAACTCGGCATCGAAGAGTGTTCCACGTCAAAACCAAACATCGAATAAAAATAGCGAATTCCCAACACATGCTATGATTGTATTTTTTTCATCATTTTTAATAAAATTTCAAAATATTAAAAGAGTTTTTAAGTGATAGCAAAGAGTTTCAAAAGATTAAGCTAGCTATCAAGTTGTATGAACTTTTGTACTCATTCAATGAGCACTTTGCTTCCTCATAGAGGAAGCATTAAGTATTCTTTACATCAGCATTAAATTTTGATTACTTGAGAATTTATATTCAAAAAATTCATTTTCGAAAATTACAATAAAGCATAGCTTTCTTATTTTTTTATAAAATGCATTAATCTTTTAGGTGAATTGATTCGTCTAGACACAAAGAATCTTCATTTTCTTTATATCAGCTTTAAATTTTAATTACTTCAGAAATTATAGTCGAAAAATTACTTTTTTACAAATACAATTAACCATAACTTTCTTATTTCTCAATTAAATGCATTCATCATACAGGTCAATTGATTCGTCTTGACATAAAGAATATTTATTTTCCTTACGTCAACTCAAAATATTGATTATTTGAAAACATAGAGCGAAAATTAACTTTCAAAATTATAAATAAACATAACTTCCTTATTTTTTAATGAGATGCATTAATCATATAGGTCAATCAATTCGTCTCGATGAAAGGAATCTTAATTTTCCTTACATCAGCTTTAAATTTTCAATATTTGAGAAGTTATAGTGTAAAAATGAATCTTACGAAAATTATAAAAGTATATAAAACTTATTAAAGTGGAATAACTATGCAAAACTTTATCAATTTATCTCTACACGTTTTCAAGAAATTGCTGGATTGTGACACACATACACACACACATATATATATATATATATATATATACATACATCCGGACCTTTTTTCAGATCATCATATTAGATACATTGCCCTTGAAATATGTTCAAAAAAACCTTTTTTAGGAAACTAGATTTTGTCACCACTACAAAGCTTCCTCTATGAGGAAGCAAAATGGCTTCAAGGGATTTCAACAAACAGCTGATTTCAACAGATTTGTCAGATTTTAGAAAATCAAAAAACCTTTTCTGTTTAAAAATTACTGCTTCTAAATCTTAAAACTTTTTTGAATTATTTTAAACAAATTACATTTTTTGAAATAACTGAAATTTTTTGATATCATTAAAAGTCTGATAAAATGTTTACAAATATTTTTAAATAATTAAGAATTCTGAAATCATAATAAGATATTTAAGAAACTTTTCAGATTTTAAGGCATTTTGTGAAATTTCATTTGATTTTAATGTATTTTAAGAGATTTAATATGATTCCATGGAATATGGAATAATCTTAAGGAATTTAAGAGATTAATTTAGATTTTATAAATGTTAAATGATTTTAAGGTATTGTAATACCAATATTCATTTAAAATTATTTAAAATTTAATGAAAATATATGAAATTTTAAGTAATTTTAAATGAATTTACGATATTTCTTAACGATTAAGGAGTTTCAAGGGATTGACGATATTTCATTGGATTTTCAGGAATTTCAAGGGATTTCATGAGATTTGAAGTAATTTTTAGAGATTCAACGGATTTTACGAAATTTCAGTGGATTTTCAGGAATTATAAGATATTTAGTGAGACTTCATGGGACTGAGTAATTTTAAGGAATATCAAGGAAGTTAAAAAGGAATTTTACTAGATTTGGAAGCATATTAAAGGCACTTTAAGTATGAATGTTATGGAAATTCCGGAAATTAGGCAAGGAAATACATGTTTTTTATAATTCAAGAATTAGAAATTTTCAATTATTTTATCTAAGTACTTACAAAAGGTGTGCAAATATTAATGCAATATGCGGACCATATAGTTGCAAAGTAAGGATTTCAAGTGGTTTAAAATGTACTTCAAGTGATATTAAAGAAGTTGTACAGAATTTCAAAAGAATTCAAATGAGTTTCATAATTGTCAAATCATTTTAAAATGTTGTTAAGTATTTCAAAAGATTTTAAGTGACATTTAATTTTATATGATTCAACGTTCTCGTTCACCAGTATCCTAGAATAGGCTAATCTTACCACTAGGGACTAAGATGAGGAGCTCAAGGCTGATCCTGTTCCTTCCCAGTATCTGTGCTAAACAATATTATCGTTGACGCGAAAACACAACTCTATTTTTTAGGAATATTCACGCTCCACTCGCTCACATTTGTATTTATCACACTGCAGCTATTCCTCTTCCACACTTCGCGGTCACATACTAGGATCACACGAAAAGACTAGTAGAAAAGAATAGTAGGCGTCGAACCGGAAGCTGTGAGAGCAATCAAATCTCAACACCCTTCCCAAAAGTTTATGACGTGAACCCGGTGGTTCCTTTAAATTAGGGAAGCTAAACCAATTCCAATGAATTTTTTTACGCCGGACTTTGCATCATCACAGTTTTAAGAACTCACACATACGCACACTTACAGTAGAACTCACACGTACATGCACTAACACATGCTGGTCCAGAAGTCCCCCTGCTTATCTACTGAACTTCGCGCAAACAACAAGTAAATACTTTTTTAAACCGAAATAATTAAACCGAAACGAGGTAATCAAACATGGCCATGAATAGAAAAGAGTTTAGATTACACAGAGCAGAAGATATGTGAAGAAAAAGATATGTTTAGAAATAGGCTCGTGTAGAAATATGTGGAATGACACAGTAAGGTATAAATTTCAATTGAAAAGAAGATAGAAAGGTATAGACGAGAATAGGAATAAAGAAGTGGAGATTGGAAGAAATAGGAGCGAATTAAGATGGAAAAGGAGATAGAAAGATATGGACATGACTAGGCGTGAGAGAGAAAACTAATGCAGAATTATTTTACTTCGTGACTGCACATATTATGGCGGAAACTTTAACATTTCCAATGGCTTGGATATGTCTCCTAACACTACTTTATACGCAAAACGAACTAAAATGATTCATAGAATGCATTGTTTTCAATGATACAAACTTTATCTTACCAAAAGAGAAAGAAGAACATCACTGTTTGCCCAGGTCTGACGAATTTCGTAATCAAATATTAAAAGCGATTCCAAGTAATTCTACGGAATTTAAAATGATTTCAAGTGATTTTCAATAGACTTCAGGCGATGGTAAAGAATTTGTAAAATGTTGCAAAAGAATTCGAGTGAGTTTTAAGACTTTCAAGTAATTAAACAATTTTCTTAAATATTTCAAGAGAATTTAAATGAAATTATTAAAAGAATTTAAGAATTTTCAAGAATTTCCAAAAGATTTTAAAAATTTCAAGTCATCTTAAAGGATTTTAAGAGAATTTAGAGAATTTCAACAAATTCAAAAAAGTTTAAAGATTTTAAAGTAATTTGAAAACAAAAAATGTTTCTTAGATTCTTTAAATTTTGTTAAATCACTCTAAATCTGCTGCTATTTGTTAAAATCCCTTGAAACCATTTGAAATTCTTTTAATCTTTTAAAGTCTCTTTAAATCTGTTATAGTAAATAAAAATTATGAAAAGAATTTAATCATAAAATATAGTTTAATAATAAATTATATAAAAATATGTTTAAACATTCTAGAAATATGTCAATTTTTGTCAACCATATACGTGTCAGTTAATTTTCCAATGTATAAATATAGCCATTTTTTATATTTTCATGAATAATTTAGTGTAGAAAGTGTTGAAAATTCGCTATTTTTACCCGATGTTTGGCTTTCACGTGGAAAACTCTTTAATGCCGTGTTTCATTATCAACAACAGTTCAGCTTTATTACTTTATTTGAATAATAATAATTATATTATTTTAATTACATATTACTACTATATCGTTTCACCATAAATGCCTGATTATACTAAAATATTTTTATTGAAAATAGAAATACCTACCAAGGCCTCTTCCGAACCCTATTTTAAACAAGGCTAAATGTGGAAATTTCTACGCGGATCGTAATTATGTAATATAACGACTTTATTATTGGTTTTTTTATTTTGTCATATTTGAATATTGATAGATATGAACTTTAGGTTTATTTTAGTCCAATTATCGAACTTATTTTATCAGATTCACGAAAAAAATTGAAGTGTGATTATTTTGCTGTGCGAATAGTTGTAATAACTAATTTATTTTAAACAGATTACCTAGTTTTTAACTTTTTACTGAGTGTATCTCTACGCCATTGCGCAGCCTAGGGAGTCAAGCATACCCTCGGCACAGTGACAGAGGCCGGGCTTTCTGCGAGCTGTCTGACCCCTATGTCGGAAGTAGCCACCGACACCCGTATGCATCGGGTAACTTAGGGTGGGTGGAGCGATATACGTGAGGTCACCAAACAAGGCGTCCATATCTAGAGCACTGCCCTCGTGTGTCTCACAAAATCAACCAGTAACTAACAAGCAATATGCCCTTCGACATGGGGTTACCAACCTCTTCTGAGGGGTCCTACAGTTTCAAGCGAGGGGTTTCGAATCATCGGAGCTTTGGTAGAAGTAAATAGAAAGATTTTTCTATTGGTACCGGCTCAGAAATCGAATCCTGGGCCCGAAATAGAATGGCTTTCATCTTACCATCTGAACCATCGACGCCGTACATAAATTGTCGCAATTAGCCCTATTTAAAATAGATGATATTATATTATATTATATTATATCACGGAGTAATACTAAGGAGACAAAACTGTGTACCACACAAGTGATGCCAAGTTTTTCGGACATAGTAAGGGGAGAGGATGTACGCCAAATGTAACAGCGGTCGTCTTGTTTTTAGTGGAATATATCTGCGAGAGCTGTATGTTATTCAGTTTTTGGCGCTAAGTTTGAATTATGACAAGGTTTAGAATATCAAACAATATTATATATTATATTATTATTGGTTTAAATAACTTGCTCTTATGAAAAAGTATCACATGTCCTTAATGGGATTTAAAAAGATTGTAAATTATTTCAAGACATAATAATAATAATAACTAGTACACGGAAAGAAAAATCTAGGGATTAGTGCGTGAACACATGTCATGCTTTAATAGCAAGGCATTTCTCTTGTAATATATTCATGGATGCATCCATTAATCGCACGATGCAACTCTACGGAGAATAAGCACAAGTCACATGCAAAAATGCCAAGAGTTACTTAGGTTAATAGCAAGCGCTGCTGTGCTCTAATTTCGCTCGGCTAAGTTCACAGCACACGCTGTTTTAGAGCAAAGCAGACGCTTCCTATTACCCCACTCGAACTCGTGGGATCTTCGCAAATATGTTCGTGTGTTTAGGGCAACAGTGCATGTCTTGCTTAAAACTCATGAAATCTTAGGAAACAAAGCAAGAGGCGCCTGCGATATGCGCCTGATAAATAGTCCATGCGTTAATACCACGAACTCTCTTGCGCTAAACCCCCGATTTTTCTTTCCGTGTAGATCTTGAGCTTAACGCTAGTAGTCCAGGCAACTGGTACTTTTTTTCCGTAATAATTCCAAGACGCAATTTTTTTTGGAAATAGCTTCTGAATGGGGTCCTGAATGACCCTTAAAAATATGTGCCGTGGATCGATTGCCAAAGGGTGTTTTTTTTTAAATAAGAATTTTTCAAAATCAAGTTTGCGTGGACGGACCATTTCGATTGCGTTGTACAAAAAAAGTTCAAATTAAAAAAGATAATGTGCAAAATTCTAAGAAAAACAAAAAAAAAGCGAACCTTCTATCTCTAATAGGTTTCGAGTTACAGTTATTTCAAAAAACCACTCTTTTTCCGAATTTCGTCGAAAAATCACTACTTTTTGCAACATTGTCTGTACCAACGAACCTAATGATTTTATGAAAAACTTTTCTAGAGATGAGTGAAATTTCATGTTTTTATCTTTAATTTGCCGCAAGGGGCAAAGTCCTAACCCTAATAGGTCAAAAGTTCTAACCTCTTAAGGTGGGCCACTTTTGACCCATTTTTTCAGGCAATTTCCCTCTGCGGAGTTTTCTTGTAACAGGCTGTTCTATGGGATAATTATGATAGTGATGCTAGAAAATGAAATAAAGTAAACAAAATTATGCGTCTATTTAAAAAAAAAGGATCTTCTGGTGCCAGTAGTACGTGATTTATGATCTCTCAAAAACTCCCTTTTTTTTGCATTTTTTCACTAAAATTCGAAAAATTGGGACTTTCAAATATACCTCGTTTCTTTTTGATCTGCGGA